>NDGN011308881.1:0-11960 GCA_002564285.1 Tympanoctomys barrerae
GGGCCGGGGAGATGGCTCAGTAGAATGAGTGCTTCCCTGGCAAGCGCAAGTGCCTGAGTTCAAATCCCGGTTCTGCAAAAAAAAAAAAAAGGCCCTTCTTCCTACTGAAGCTAATATGTTTAATTGTTCAGCACTTTACATTTCAGTGATACCATTGAAAGGCATTCTAGGAGTGATTAAATGAGTGAAGTGGGAAGGTGAGAAATGGGTGGATGAGTGAGAAACTCAAAACTTTAAGAAACTTAGACTGTATAGCTTCTTCCTTAGTGTGTAGTCAGTTGCTGGTACAGCCACACCTTTTTATTTAGTTAGTCAAAGAAAGAGGACAAGATATCATGATGCCATGGTTTTAGATGTCTTTTATGATGTTTCAGTAGTGGCTAAGAATACCCCTCAGATTCAGGTTTCTTTCTTTCTTTTGTTTTGTTTTAAAGCCAGGATCTTGCTAAGTTGACCAGGCTGAGCTCAAACTTTGATCTCCCTGCCTCAAAGAATGCTAGGGTTATAGACTGGGACCACCAGGCCCAGCTGATCCGTTATCTTTTTAATGGAAATTATTTAGTAATAATGTAGGTATGAGGGGTGGGGAATGTTAACATGGCTGTATTTGCATGGAAAACAAAGGGTATGTGCACTTTCTTTCATTAGAGTTGAGTGCCAGAGCATTATTTCAGATGACATCGGAGACTCAAGAACAGGTCCCCAAATGATCATGCATTAGGAAGTTGGTGGCACTGAGTTTCCTGACAGTTATTGCATTGGATTTAGAGTATCTACTGACCAGTTAGGAAGCAATACACAAAGATTTTATAAACTGATTTCCACCATGAATGTTCTAGATTTGATTCCTTTGATCTGTAACTCATGTTTATTTTCCTTGCTGTAAGTTAACAGTGACATGCACAGTGGCATTTTAAAGTTTAATGTTGAGTAATACTTTAGTTTCTCTGATTTAAATTTATTATTTTTAATCATTTATGTATTTGGTACAGGGTCTGACTATATCGCATGGACTTGTTGTGATCCTCCTGTCTCAGCCTCCCCAGAGCTGGGATTGCAAGTACCCATCACCATGCCCAGTTTTGGTGGCTGGCTTGGCGCTGGGCCAGCATGGCATGTGGTACCAGGGATCGAACCAAGGTACTTGCGTTTGCCATGCAGGCGCTTAGACTGCTGAGCTATCTCTCTGGCCCTCTGATTTGAATTTAGTTTATACTGGAACTGGCAGTATATAAAAGTATAATGAATCAGTAATTTATTCTAATCTAGAAAACATCTGATTTTCAATTTTCTTGAATCTTTTCTTTTTTTTTTTTTGGCGGAACCAGGAATTGAACTCAGACCTTTGAGCTTGCCAGGGAAGCGCTTATTCCACTGAGCCATCTCCCCGGCCCTCTTGAATCTTTTTATTAGTAGTTAGGTGAGTGTGTTAGCATCTGGAGTACCTAGTATAGAAATGTTGACTAGAGCAGTGTTGCTTTTTCTGTTTAACCCCAAAGAATTTTACTCTTTAAATCATTTTTAGAAAGTTCTAAATACATGAGGTCAGTAAAATATATACAATATAATCAGAGCTTTAGAAAATAATCATAGTTTCATTCTTTATATTAGGTAATTTAATAGTACAGTGTTGACCTGGTTCTCTTCAAGTTTTGGGGTTTTTTGGTCCCTTGTGAAAGTTAAAGGAGTATAAAGTATTTAAAATAGAAACCTGACTTTTATGTCAATTCTCTTGTTTCAGTTATAGGTACTACAGCTACAGGGGTATACATATACCAAATGGGCAAGGCTGGTCTATTTTAATGTTATGAATTAAAAGATCTTTTTTGCTTTGTATGGTAAATCCACAACTGGCTGAAAAGAATTAAATCTGCATGGTAATATATAGGGCAATGTTCTTTTCATATCAATCACAGGAATGTTCTGCTCTGTGGAACCAGACACTAATTTTTTCTATAGTATTTTAAGTCTAAAGGATTCATTCTTTGGATTGAGCTTTTAAGCTCTGTAAAATCATTGTACCTAGTTTTAGAGTTTCTTTTTTTACCTAATGAAAGGGAAATCTTCATATTTATGGGAAAAGTCAGGAGAGCCATAGTTTTGATCATAACATTAGAGATGAACTACAAATAAATTTTTGGCCTGGTGCAGTGGCACACACCTATAATCCCAGGACTCAGGCTAAGGCAGGAAGAATGCTACCACTTACAGGCCATCTGGGCTATTTTGTGAGTTCAAGGCCGGCCTTAACTACATAGAGAGACCCTGTCTCAAAAAAAAAAAAAAGTTATTGAAGCAGTGACTTTTTTCTTTTTTGGTACTGGGAATCAGTGACTTTTAAGATAGGGAAATGATAGAGAAAAATTAAGGCTTGAGCTTATATCTGAAATACTAAATTTCATTTTCTTTAAACAATATTTAAGAAAGGATATTTAAATGGTTTTATTTGAAGATTGTAATGTAAATCTTTAGCCTGGGTGTACAATTGAAATCGTTTCTAGATTAAACATATGGTCGCAACATGAAAATATTGTCACTTGTCTTAGTTATATTTTTGGTGAGGTAATGAATACAAACTTAGGTTATAGGTGATTAGCCATGTTACAGTGCTGCGTGAGTCTGTTTCCCTTGAGATCATGGATTTTTTTGCTTTTGAATCTTAGTATTAGAATAGTAAAATTTGTTCAGTCTTTATATGCCAATAACTGAATATAGATGGTAAAAAGCTTTTTATATGTTAAAAATTTAACATGCATAAACTTTTCAGTGTCTGCCTTTCATGTCCATGTTTTCTTATAGCACACAGTACCAACAGCAGCTAGTGACATTGCCAAGAAAGAAAAAAAAGTAATAGCAAATAGAAATAAATTTTAACTGCTACTGTGTTCTTTTTAGCTTACTTTACCCAGAGCTTTTCCATCCAGTGAGTTGCAAGCGTGACATTTGCTGTGTTTTTAGCACCTGCCAACTTGGAAACCAGGGTTTGTGCTCAGGACATAGGCTCACAACCCACACTTTGTGGTGCACAATGCTGCCCCAGCTGGCATGCTTTCGTACCTCAATGGTGCTAGACATTCAGTTACAAAGCTGGTGCAGCTTCGCATGTACTCATTTCAATAGTCATTCCTCTTCAAGCTGCTTTCAACTCTTACTTTGTATCAAAGAAGTGAGACTGTATCATTAAATTCACTACTGTGGTTATTTTCCCAATGAAAATTTGTTTTATTTAGTTCTTGAAGCAAAAAGTAACTTTATCTTCAGGAACTAAAGTACCTTTTAAAAATGTTGAAGTATATCAACATATACTTGTGTGTGTGTGTGTGTGTGTGTGTGTGTGTACTCCTAGCCAGAGCTATATACTTTCATCAGTGGATAAAAAGAACAGGAGTAGTGTACCATAACCTAGGAAGGACTATTATAGCTGGGAATAGATCTTGGAAAAATTACAGAATTTATTTTTCTCAATAAGATCCATATATGAAAATCATTCCCATGTTAGGATCATATTTTTGGTTCCTAGTTACAGCCAGAAACTTTCCATATTTTCTAAAGAAGTGTATTCTGTTATCTAGTTCTTTGAAAAACACCTCAGGTGGGTTTGGTGATGTCTGTCTCCCCATAATCTATTATAAGCAATTTAAAAAGGTTTTGCTTGAAAAAAGATCTTTTCAGATGTAGAAAGAACAGTGTGAAATGTGAATGACTGGCTTTTAATACAACAGTTGTGACAAAGAGGCAGTGGCTTTTAGAAGCTGAATACCGGGGTTAATGCACATACATCTGCATACTGCTATTGGGCCCAGTGTATAACACGTTTGACATTTGTTTAGTTCACTTTGTTAGTCTACAAAGAATAGTATGTTATTCTCTCAAGCCAGTTTATAATTTTTAGTGGTAAATTCTTAGGTACAGATAGATTTGATGGGAGAAACTGAATGTTTACTGGTACTTGCTGAAACTTCAAAGCTTAGCTCTTTGTTGTTTGAACATCACATTTATCTGATTTTAAAGGCCAAAAATAAAATACCCAGTGACTGCTTGGGAGACACTAGGTAATGCATATCAAAATCCAACCTTTACCCTCCTCTCCTCAAATGTGCTTAGGTAAATACTTTTATTAGCTTGTTGATACAAGTTATAGTTGGTTACACCCTTTCTTAATAAAATACACCCTTATTGTCTCCTATTGCTTAAGAGCTTTAAGCTTGGAATGGGGGAGCATATAATACAGAATGATACACAATTTAGATCTGTCTGGCAGTTGTGAGTGGATATAGGCTGCATACCATGCATACAAGCATTCTATTTGGTAGTCTTCCTTTTGGGGAAGCCAAGAGAGCCAGTAGTTCTGTGCTTTATCCCTGGGTTTCATATTTTGGTCTTGGAGTAAGAGACTGTAAGTAAACCCTGCATTTTATGTTTTCTGAGGTGTTCTTTGAAGATAATGGAAAAAATAGAAGTCATTACTTTAAAATTATTTATGGGTTTTATTCCTAAATTGGCCTGTGAATTTGTATTTAGGTGTCTGCTTGTGCTCTAAATCTGGTTCTGATTTGGTTGGCTGTGTAGGACTGAAACAAAGGTAGACAGTTTAGCTTCCCTTCCCCCCAACTGTAGCTTGCATACTTTGAAATTCAGTGTTTGCCTGGGTAATGTCTACTGTTCTGAATTGAGCAAAACTTTAATACAACAACCTTTGGGGGAAGAGTTTTTATACCCATGAAATTTAGCACTAAGAAATGAGGGCAGTTAATAAGACATTACTTCATGTGGAAGACCTAGTGAGGCAGGCCTCAATATACATATTTTTAGCTTTTAAAGATTCAAATTTAGAAAATGAGAACTAGCTATTCATTGGTTAGTAGCATAGTCCCTTAAACAGGAATTGTAGCTCTAGACACTGGCAAGAACCAGAAAAACAGGCTGCTTTGGGTTGGAAAAGAAATGTTACAGGAAAGTAGCTATCCATAACTACCATCCTTGAGATTTTCAGAGACCCAGATAGCCCTGAAAGCACCAATCCTAATGGTTGCGGTAATTGTTTCCAGGCCTGGGACCCCTACATTTGTTTTTAAGTTGACCCAATGAACTAGTAATTGTAGAAATAAACTGAATGTTTGCCAGCAGGAGTCACTCTAGGCCGCCTAATAAAAAGTTAGTAAATTAAACTATATCCTGAAAGCTCTTAAAGGCTGAAGGGATACTGTGATTAACATAGCTTTAGGGAAACACTGATGCTTTTCCCTAAGTGTAGTAGTCCTCTCACGTTTTCTCTTATTTCTTCCTTTGTTCATTCTTGGGCTTTGTTCCCTTAAAAAAGTAATGTATATAGGGAAGGGTATCAGTATGTTAATATTTTTATATTAGCACATTCTGGCTTCCTTGGGATGAGCTGATTATATCCCATACGTACTTGAGATGACTAGGCTCCCATCTTGGTGACTGCTGTCCATCCTAACCTGGCAGCAGAATCGCAGGGCTGTGCTGTAGCTCGGATGAAAGATGTTAGCCCATGCTCTTCGGAAAAGAATAGGTGCAGTGTGATGACAAGTACTTCAGCAATACAGTATATAGTTACATTGAGTTCAGCAATACAATATATAGAAATATAGTAGTTTCCCAAGTGCACACGAGCTCTGGAAGTTAATTGTTCATTTATACTTGATACTGGGATTGAAACATTGGATTAAAACCAATTAAAGGTTTCTAAAAGCAACTGAAAGTTTCCTGATTTATGAATAGCACCATTCAAGTGATGCAATGTATTGCATTATCCATGTAATGAGGTGTTTTGTTTTTTCGGCAAAGAAAACAAAACAGGCACAGGGGATTCTTTTTTTTTTTTTTTTTTAATCTTTAAAAATCTTTTTGGATACAAGATTAATAAAATAACATACAGCAGTAGAAAGGAGTAATGGGAAATCTAGGGCTTCACTTAACTAGGAAAACAATCCCCCTCCCCCAGGTGAGCTGCACAATGAAAATACTCTGCTTATTCTATCAGGGTTACATTCCTGAACTTAAGTCAACATCCTAAGTTACAGAGCTAAACATGCTCTGCCTCTGCTTAGCAACCACAAATCCTTCCTTCGCCAGTTGCTTGTATTTTGGATGTGGATTCTGAAGTACACATTCCTTTATTTTGATCGCGCCCCGAGTTAGGAAACCAGCGCGTTATTTTCCCAACTGTGACAACACTTGAAGGTCTCTCCTCCCTTGCCTTTCCTGCCACTGAAATGATCATTTCTTTCAAACCCCAACCCCTAACAACCCGGAAGCTGGACGTTTGAAGCTCTTGCGGCCAAGTACTTTCGTTCCTGCTGGTGCAGGGGACAGGGAGAGAAGTCCGCGGGGGTCTTGGCCAGGATTCCGGGCAGCCGCGGTGGCGACTCGGCTCGGGCCCGGGGCCACTTCCCGCGTCCCGGGGCCTCGCAAGGGCGAGCTTGGCGAGCGGTGCGCGGCTCAACTCTCAGGACGCCCTCTAGCCCCGCGGCGGCGCGCTGCGATCCCCCACTCCCCGCCCACAGGCGGCTACGCGCACTGCACACTCGCCCGCCGCCGTAGCCGCACGCCGCCAGGCTCCTGCACGCCGCCGCCGCCACCGCCACCGAGCGCCCGGGCCGGCGACGCCGTCCCTAGAGCGCCAGGACGAGTTCACGCAGCCGCGGTCTACCGGCCTCGCGGCGGCGGCGGCCCGAAACGGTCTTGTCGGGGCGGGTTAAAGGGACGAGTTGCAAACAGTTCAGGAAGTGACAAGTCGATTTCCTCCGCCCTGGGAGCCGCTCGGTACAAAGCGCTCGGCGCCGGCAGGAGAGCGTGCGCGCGGCGGACGCGCGGCGGGCAACCCGGACGACTTGACGAGCGCCGGCAGTGACGGCGCGGGGCCCGCGGCCAGAGCGCCCCGCCGTGCACAGTAAGCGACCCGGGGCCGGGCGGAGGGGTGGCAGTTGGGGGTCTGGTCCTGCGCAGAGGTCCCAGTTTGAGCGCCCCGGACGCCGGCTGGAGGAGCCCGGTTCGCTTGCGCACAGGGCTTGCTTGCTTTCCCTTTGCTCTAATGTCGTTGATTTCCCTTTTTTTTTTTTTTTTTTTTTTCTGCCTCGTCTCTCCTTTGCGTTGGGTCGGGAGCTTTCTCCTGGAACAGAGTGTCGCCCCCGCTGCAAGCGTGAGACTTGTCAGCGCGCAAGCCAGGGAACAGGCAAGCTGGTGGTCATGGAAAAGTGTGCGCTCTCCGGGCCAGGTCTGCCAGGCCGGTGTGGGGAAGACTGCGCTCCGGGTGTCCTCTTCGCGTCTCAACTTGAGACCTGGTTCGCGGCAGCGGCGAAGGCGCCGAGCCCCAGGAACCCGGCGGCCTCTCTCGCCCCGAAGTTCCGCATCGTTTGCAGACAACTCTTTTGTTCGCGGAAGTTTCACCCGCCACCCCCGGGATGCGGGTGCGCAGCCGCCGACTCCGCGGCTGCTGGACTGGCCATCGCAGTGGCGATGGGGGTGAGAGGGCAAACTGCCCCGAGAGGAGAAAGCCTACGGGGTGGCCACAGCAAGGGCTTACGGAGTGGGGGCGCCCTTGCCGGCATGGCTTTTGCACATGGCGAGGAGGGCCGTCCATCGCAGGCACACGGGCCGAGTCACATTTTTGCCAGTCCTTGATTTGCAAGCCCGTGAGAGTCGAGTTTCCTGGTCGGGGTTTCTCCTGGTGGGGTGTGGACGGAGGAGGCGAGGAAACCCGAGGGTCCGCGGTTTGCGCTGTCCCAGGTGTCTTCAACACCGCCCCCGCCCCCACCCCCCCGCAGCGATTCCCCACCCCCTTCCCCGCGCGGACTTGGGGAACAATGCTCATAGTGCCTGGTAGGGAGCTGGAGCAGGGGTGAGATGCGCGGGCTAGCGTGCTCGGGTCCCTCGCCTTCCGACACCCTCTAATAACGGGCTTTCTCCCCTCTGCCCGGGTTTGTTAACACATACTGTATGTACTTAGTATGATGGTGAACAAAGAAAAGCTTTTTGCAGCATTTGATGAATGGGATTCTGCCTCCTATAGGCCACACTCGAGTCTTCCATACGGTGCAATCTGGACTCGGTGGTATTGGGAAAGTGGCCCCTGCAGTGGGCTGTATTCTGGTGCCCGGCTCCGGGGCAGGGCATTTGTGCCGCTGCTGCTGTCGTGTTCGCCTTGCCGGAGCTGGTACAGATGGAGCCAGGCTGACGGTTGTTCAACAGGAACAAATGTTTGTTGAATTGTTGGATAGTGGAGAAAAGGGACTGTTTTCTATTGACTGTTGTAGGAGTTGGAATGGCATTGTTTATTGGCCTGGGAAGCCAAGCAAATGTCTTGTGCTGCTTCAACATATTAGCAGACTTCCAAATGATATGCTAGCATATGTGTTCCCAGCACTCCCCACCAGCTGGAAGGGAGATCCTCCTTGCTCCAGATCCTGGACGCTGTATTAAAAGATGCCACCCACTTTGAGGACTTTGGAAGGGATGTGATGTAGTCAACCTGTCCTGTGAAACTCGCCATTCATAATTGCACTAGGATTTTGTTTCATTTTAATTTATCTGCTTAATAAATGTAACTTGGTTTTGATACTGAATTATAGGTCTAGTCTTCCCCCCCCCCACTTAAGTGTCCATGGACCAGAACAGAACATAGCCCCCTGTACCTTTTAGTGGAAAGAGGTTTGGGTCTTAAGTTCAATTCAGGGTTGGTAACCATGACTGTACTTGGAGAAGGTCGCCCCTCTTGTGGACCAAGGCATGTGCTGATCCAGCTTCTAGGCGTGTTCCACTCGAGAAGTCTAAGGAGAGCCTTGGGGAAGGCCTGCATTTCTCTCCCAAATGTTTGTTCAGAGAACAAGGTGATTTTGAGACCACTTAAAATAGTCTTCTGCAAAGACTACTTTTGCCTGAGAAGGTGAGATTGATGTGCATCAAAGACAAATTGTCAATAGCAGTATCACTGATGCAAAAGTGCCCTTGAGCGTTGTTCTGTCAGGACATTGCTCTGCTTTTAGTTGATAATGTTTTTAGTCATTTCCTCCCTTCTGTTTTCAACTTAGGGTATTTTAGAAGTTCATAAAGTTCTTTTGGAAAGAGCCTGGAGATACCTTCCTGTCATCGTGGTGGTTGCTCTTAACTGACATTTTGCAGGGGTCCCTGATAGTGTTTCCTGGGTCTGTTTTCATCTTTTATTTATTCTCTTACCCACTATTGATTCTCGCCAGCTGCCCCATGCCCCCAGTTCTGTGAAACCTCGTGGGCAAGGTATCCTTTAAGTGGACCCCGTGAGCAGGCGCCTGCCCCATCATGGAAGCTCAGGAAAGGACAGCCAGCTTTCCTCCTCTTCAGGAGGCTGGAGAACGGGAAGTTGGTTTCAATACCGGAAGCTGGCAGCAGGGGACGCTGCAGAGCAACGTGGTGTCTGCGGAGCTCTTAAAAAAATACACTTTTCCCAGCAGCTATTCGTTCAGCCGGCACTGAGGACACGGTACCAGGGCCACCTTCCAGTTGTTCAGCTGATGTTTTTCCACACAGTGTGGCTTTCTGGAGTTAATCTGTACACTATATGAAAATTTCTTGTACTTTTAAAAAAAAAGGACTGAAATAAGCAAATATTCAGATCAGCACCACCCCCATCATTACTACCACCAAGCACACCTCTCTGATGTGTAATAAAAGAAACCTGCAGGCACAATTTGTTATGTAATACGCTGATAATACAAGTTTCTGTTTTAGATGGAAACCAGATGTGGACAGACTCTCTTTAATTGATCCAGCAAGGGGAAAAGGCTTATTTAATAGATTAACTAGGCCTTGCAAACCTTAAAGGTGATTTGTTTTTGTTTTAACTTGGGGAGAGGATCCCAGTTTCAGGGCATTTTTGAGATTTTTGCCTCTCAGCCTCCACTCTGCTGCAGCTGTCCATTTTGTCAGGCTCCTCTCTTGAAAGAACCAGTTTGTTGCCAGCGGGAAGCACGTGGCTGGGTCTGGCTCGGCACAGTGTACCTCTTCTGGGCTCCACATCTCTGTCTTCGTCTTGTTCAGCTGCCGCCCTGTCCTCCACCTCACACAACAAAGCCTGGCCAAGGGATGCAGGGTTGGCCCTCTTCCTTCGTCTCTTTCTTGAACATCTGATCATGCAGGGGACAGTTCCTGTTTCAATTTGTTGAATGGAAACACTTTTCCAAAAATCACTGGCCCTCTGGTTCATTTCTTTATCTCATGCCTAATTTTATGAAGGTTCTTTGTACACGACTGAGTCACCTTTATTATGGCCCAGGGTTGGGAACTGCACCATAATAGCTGACCCCATTAACAGTAGTTTCATTGCGTGCTGGGATGTGAACTTTGGAAACAAACCCAGAGGCTTAGATATGCTGATGTGCCCTGAGACTTGCTTAGAGAATTTTTGTTTTAGTGCAGTTTACATTAACATGATTAATGACCATGCCACTGAAAAGTCTATATTCAAAAGCAATTTACTGTTCCCTAGGGGTCTTCTTATGGTGAAGTAATTTTCTTTGCCAAACAACATTGTTTTTTAAGGTAACTTCTTTGATACTTAATCCAAACCTCCTGTGGACATGGTTTGGGGACACGGTTTGGGTTTTATAAGCTTCAGGTTGTGGTTTTGGTGGTGCCTGTCAACCTTAACAAATTCGGGTCAGAGGGAACCTGGATTCCGGTCTGAGAAAGTTCTCTGTGGTCCTGAGCGGCAGTTAGGATGTGAGGAAATCTTCCGGGGAAACTTGGCTTCATGGTGTCTTGGAGGGGGATGGCAGGAGGCTGGAGTGAAGGACAGAATTTTTTTCCTCCAAGAGACTGGAGATGCTTGAGCTTTTCCTTGGCCTTTTTGTTTTTGTTTTTTGTTGTTGTTAAATGTGGGTTGATTGAGAGGGGAAATGATGGGTGGGTCTGAAAGCAGCCTTAGGAACTGGAGAAAATAAAAACACATTTGAAGGACTCTGGAAGATTTTGCATTTCAAAGGGTCTACCTTGTAGACTTTCACATCACGTCAGGGGTTACAGAGAAGTGTGACAGGCACCCCTGCTTCTTTAACCGTTCTCCCTCTCTCCTGCTGTGGGGGCTGCCTTTTGCATGGGGGGATGGGGGCAGCTTGGTCAGACCATGCAGGAACATCCTGGCATCCGTGCTACCTCCTAGGCATCTGTGTGTCTCTGGGGGGACTTTTTCCACAGTGCTGCTCTCAGGAGAGTGAAAGCAAGTCATGTTGGTAAACAGCTCTTTTGACCCGAGAGTGCTGTGGCGGGCCAACTCCTGACTTCTCCCTCCTGTTACAGAGGGACAGCTTCATTTTCTGCACTGGTATACTGTGGGTCTCCAGGCTTTTTCCCAAGTAGATGCAGACTGTTGAAATCGCCATGGTAATACTCACTGGTTGTGGAAGGTGCCCCCTAGGCTTGGGGCTTCCTATACATTCTGATTTCTCAAAGCCAGCCTGTAGTTTACAGCTGAAGAGGTTCAGAGAGGCCTCACATGGAAGGCAGAAAAGCCGGTAGCACAATCCCGTTTATCTGGCTTCAGACCCTCCTTCCTTCCATGCACCATAATATTGGCTGGGGTTTATAAGATAGAGGCGCTGGGTTCTGTTTTATCTCTAAGCATAAATTTTGTTTAGTCTTGTTAACACCACAGGGAAACTTTTAGAAATTTTAACGACTTTTCTCCCTGCTTCTCCTTTTTCCTATGGGCTTTTGTTGTTGTTGTTGTTGAGTGATTGAATCTGAATTTTCTGTAGGACTAAAGACAGTGCCAATTGGGGAGACTGAAATGTTTTGCTTCATCCCTACAAAAGACAGATTCACAAGAAAATATAATTATTCCCAGTGACCTTCTGGGGGAAGCAGGAAATAAATCTGGCAGCTCACTAGAAGCATCGCCGTTCTTTCAGATTCCATTTTGTATTCAGATTGTTAAAGGATTTCCAACCTTTGTGTGTGTGTGTGTG
>NDGN011308884.1:677-11612 GCA_002564285.1 Tympanoctomys barrerae
AAAAAAAAATTTTTTTTTGGTACTGGGATCAAACTCAAGACCTTACACTTGCCAGGCAGGCGCTTACACTGCTGAGCTATCTCCCTGGCCCCTTCTGTGTACAATGTAAACCTTTCTGGGACACACATAACATATAATTATGTGTCTATATAAATATACACACATGAATAAGATGGAACTATGATTATGGAAATTTTTTCTTTTAATATTTAGGAGTATATGCTCAAATAAGTTGCCATAAAGCACTTATTTTTTTTAACTGTACTTTCATTCTTCTATTTTTTTTTAAATTTTTTATTTATTTGGTACAGGGTCTTGTTTCCCAGCCTGGACTCATAGTGATCCTTCTGTCTTGGCCTCCCCAGAGCTGGGACTACAGGCATGGGTTACCACAACTGGTTTCAGTGGCTGGCACGGCACAGGTTTTGGGGCTGCCATGGCATGAGGTATTCAGGGATCAAACCCAGACCCTTGCGCTTGTCAGGCAGGTGCTTAGACTACCAAGCTATCTCCCGAGCCCAATTTGATTACTTTTTAATAATCAAATCAACCATAAAATCTTGCAAAATGCTAACAGATGAATGTAATTGGGGGTATGTGAATAACCACTTCACTGGTCTTTACTTCTTGCAATTTTGTTTAAAGATCATTTAAAAAAGTAGAAACTATCCCATGAATATCTCTGTGGGGGGGGTGCAATGCTGTACTGGGGATTGAACCTAGGGCCACTGACTCTGTCATGTATCTAGCTCTTTTTAAAAATGTTTTTGAGAAAAGGTCTCATTAAATTGCCCAGGCCTTGGACTATCAAATGTTGAGATTACAGTCATGCATCGCTGTACACAGCTTAGAGTTTTAAAATTTTCAATTCCTGCCTTTTGTCTTATGTCTTCTGCCTGGGTCTAATATTCTAGGACACTAATCCCAGAAGCCAAGGAACCACATCCACCAGCTATGGCTGTATTCTCCAATCTGTGGTTTTAGACATCTGATCTGGGTGGTCCCTTGCAGTCAGCTCTGTTCATTTATGCATATGACCTGGCACTGACAGGCCTTTAACAAAACAGAACAGACGAGTACAATGTAGATTAATTTTGGAAGTGTCAATTTTACAGAGAACAAAATAATGCTGGCACAAACTCAGTTTTACAGAGAGACAACATGAATTCTAGCTTTCTGTTTGAAAAAGCCCTCCTACTAGCTGAGGCGGCACACACCTGTAACACTAGTGCTCAAGGCTGAGGAAGGAGGATCTCTGCCAGCCTGAGCAACATGAGTTCAAGGCAAGCCTGAACTACATGTGGAGACTCTGTCCAAAATAAACACCCTTAAAGAAAGGTCTCCTTTCTTAAATTATCAAAATGACTGTCCTAAATAGTCATAATTAAGGGTAAGGTCAATAAATGCTAGAAGAACAATTTCTGGAAGAAATCTTACTAAGTATACAGTAGTAAAAAGCCAAGTTTGTACACAGCACTTATGATTGGGGAAAAAAATAATTCAATATCACACAAAAAATTTCTTTAACCATCCAGGGTTACAAATGAAAACTGTACTTAATCAAACTGTCCTTTCTAGAGGTCATTAGCACTGCTGAAGAGACATTTTTTTCCTTAGGCAGCAGCAATATTGTGGTGTAAAATGATCTATCAAGAAGCAAAATAGCTAACACAGTGTGATAATAAATAATTCAGCAAATAGCTTCACATATAAGCAGGGCATAAAGTTATCTCTAATGTCCTCAATACATTCCTCACATATATTACTCTTAAGGAAGCAGCCAATTTGTAGCGAAAATCTCACTTCTAAATGCCCAAGTCTAAAGTACAAATGTGCAATTAATGTGATGAGCAAATGCATTTTGCAAATAACACACACTCTTGCTCTTAAGTCCCACTTTAGGAAGAGCAATGCAAATGCAGTCTGCTACATTTAGTCACTTAATTCAAACAGTTAATACAGGATCATCAAAAATGCATTTTTCATTAATTTTTGTACGATAACATAATAGGAAATACAAATAATTTTATCAAATTTATTCAAAACTTTTTCTGTGTATGGTGCATTTTAAAACAACCAATATATAGCATCCATATAGCATTACAATCTGAAGAGTAGTATTTAATCTTTCCAAAATGTTTTTGCATTTCTTTCTTTGAACAACACACTTTACATTATTGTGTTGGCTTTTTTTTTCTGTGGGTGGTATAATTTCAGGGAAGCGCTTATTCTACTGAGCCATCTCCCCGGCCCTAGTGGTATAATTTCAATAAAATTTCTACTCACTAAATGTAATGGGGAAGATGCTGCTGATGGATATCCTTGCTGGCATTTAGCTATCCTGTATTTTTCAATTATCTGGTCTAAATGACATTTTTCTTTTTCTTTCTTTCTTTTCTTTTTTTTTTTTTTTGGTACTGGGAATTGAACTCAGGACCCTGCACTTGGCAGAAACAAATTTTTGAATGCTCTTGTTTTGAATAAGTAACAATTAAGTTCCATACTGTCTGGAGAAGGTGCATAAACATTTTATAATAGCCGGGCATGGTGGTGTATGCCTGTAATCTTACTACTGAGGAGGCTGGGGCAGGAGGATTGCTCTGAGTTTGAGGCCAGTCTGGGCTACATAGTGAGTTCAAACCCAGCCATAACGACATAGTGAGACTCTCTCAAAAAAAGTTTTCTTTGCCTGGCATGGTGGTGCAGCGTGCCTATAGTCCATGCACTCAGGAAGCTGAGGCAGGAGAATCACTATGAGTTTAATGATAGTCTGAAATATATAGTGAGACCCTGACTTGAAAAAAAAAAAAATTAACACTACTTTTTCCTCGCTTTTTTTTTTTTTTTTGGTGGAACCAGGGATTGAACTCAGGTCCTTGCGCTTGCCAGGGAAGTGCTTATTCCACTGAGCCATCTCCCCAGCCCCTTTCCTCGCTTTTTAATTACAGGCTAGCTTGTTAGACCTTGGTCAACTCTGTCAACACTACCTGCAGAATTATTATAATCACTGGCCATCACTAGAATTTTTAAAGTTTAATGTCTTCTGTCAAGTTTTACCATTTCTGAATTATAAACAGTTTAAAACACAAATGTCTTTTTGGTCTTTGCATTTCATAATACAGACATTTCCTCTCTGATATGCTAACATTTCTGTTTACAGTATGTTTTCTTTTGCAGATCTTTTGGCACTTCCTTCTTATTCAGTCTGTGTCCCAAATATGTCCATGTGTACTGTAAACAGGTATCACTGAGTAAGCCTAGCACTAGGGAAAGCAGAAGAACTTCCCACAAGTTCAAGGCCAGCCTGACCTACATAGCAAGATTCTGTCTAAAAAAAAGCCAAAGAATATCACTGAGTTCTGGAGAAGTACAAAAATTATATCTAACATACATATGGTAAGAGTTTTTATACTATACCACAAAATTATAGGTTTTCACAAATAAAATATTAGTAAAAAAATCATAACATTAATTTCACTAGAAACAAACATCAAAGGTGAAGACTATGTTCTACATAAAAAAATCAGTTTAAAAATAAGTCAATATAAAACAGACATGAGTGTATCTCCAAACAAAAAGTTGAAATGATGCCTGCCAGAACAACACCTAGAATAGTCAAAAGTACACAAACATGCTGGCCAAGTGATGCTCTGCGTTAACTCTTAAGTGGTTAATATACTCTATGAACACCTGAAGAACATTATTTTTCTAATTTTTCTCTTATTTTTATTCTTTTGGGTACTGAGACTCAAACTGGGGGCCTTGTGCTTGCCAGGCAGGTGCTGGTATCACTAAGCTATATCCCAGGCCCTCCTTATTTTCCATTCTTACAACTCCATTGAGATTATAAATTAGTTTACTGAAAGTGAATATAAGTAGCAATATATTTAATGTAATTTTTCAAAGTGGAGTTAATTGCCACTTTAAAAAAAAGCAAACAAACTATTGCTCCAATTCAATACCAGTCATTTTTTAGCAGAAAACTAAAGAGCTTTGTGTGTGTGTGTGTGTGTGTGTGTGTGTGTGTGTGGCCAGCTCAGCCCACCCTGGGGTTGGGGATGGCATGGCATGTGGTGCCAGCAATTGAAATGTGTCCCTGTGCTTGCCAATCACTGAGCTATCTTACCGGCCTATAAGGAGCTTTCTAAGGTCACAGAGAAACGTGCTGTATTTAAGAAATCTGACTAGATATACGTGCTTCAAGCATCACATGCTATGCTGACTGCCATTCTTTCACCCGATCAACCCTCTCAAATATTCCTGAGGCTAGCTACTTTCTTAAAATGCTTGGAACCTGTAGATAATTTGAGGGTATTATCAGACATTACTGTACTACTTCTTAAACATAGACCTAGTTTCTCATTTTAATAAATTTGGGGATCTCAGATTAAAATAAAGTTAGGGATTTTCATCTATAGGGTATTTACAGTGGCTAATGTATACTTGGATTCTCCATGAATGCAATATAGTATGAAGTACAGTATTAATCAAAATGCTACCAGTACAATAGTAACTTCTAGTATTTTCTGCCCCAAAGTGACACATTAACATGTACCTGTTATGATCATCTTATATTTTTAACAAGTACAAAAGATCTAATTTTTAACCACAGGGCCAAAAACATAAACTGGAGGAAAGATACCTTCTTTAATAAACTGTTGGTGAAATTTGCTAGCCATATGCAGAGGATTGAATCTAGAACCATGTTCTCACATGGACAAACTAAAATAAAAATGAATCAAAGATATAAACTTGAAACAAAAACACATAATCTGATGAAAGATAAAATAGGTAAACAATTGAAGACATAGGAAAAGACAAGGACTTTCTGAACAGAATCCCAAATGCAAAAGAAGTAAAATTAAGAATCCAAAAATGAGATCATATCAAATTAAGAAGTTTCTGCACAACAAAGGTAACAAACAATGGAGTGAAGAGACAACCTACAGAACGGGAAAAATTTTTTGACAGCTACGCCTCAGGGGGCTAAATCTAGAACACATAAAGAACTAAAAAAGTCAGACCACCTGAAATAAAAGACTCAATCAAAAAATGAGAGTAAATAAAAATGGGGGCCAGTAAAATGAATTGGCACTTCTTAGAAAAAGTACAGTAAATGCATGAAAAAATGTTAGACATGCCTGGCCATGAGAGAAAGTCAAATTAAAACAACACTGAGATTCCATCTTACTCCAAAAAGAATTAGCAATCATCAAGAAATCAAATGTTGGTGAGGCTGTGGGCAATATACTTGAGTGCACTGCTGTATACTGCACATTGTTGATTGGAATATATGAGTGTAAACATGATAGACATCAGTAGGGATATTCCTCAAACTAAAACTAGAAATTTCATTTGATCCAAGTATTGCCCTCCTAGGTATCTTTCCGAAAGAGTTAAAGGTATCATATTATAATGTTTAGAGCAGCACAATTCACAATAAATCTTTGCAGCTGCCTTATGTTCATCAACATATGAAATGCTAGAAAAAAGTAATATTTAATCACAATGGAGTATTACTCTGCCATAAAGAATATAAACTTGAGTCAAATGAATGTACACTGAGACCATAAGGTTAAGTTAAATAAGTTAGACACACAAGCTTAAATATTACATGGCTCTTCTTATACTGAAAAACTCAATATAAAGAGTAAAATTAATGATAATAAGAAATAGAGAGATAGGTCTTTCACTAATGGAAAGGGGACTAAAAGATAGAGGTTAAAGGAAGAGGAGAAGGGGATGAAGAATTGAGATGTGTTATGTACATGTACCAACTCTCCAAAAGGGGATAATCATTATATACCACAAATATGTACAAAAACCCCATACTGATAAAAAAAAAAGTTGAAAAAAAATACAAGAATATATACTGACTGGTTTACTTTATAACCACACTTCCTTATTTGTACTTACACTAAAACCAGTAATTGAATACAGAAAGCCTTTAGATGCTTCTTAGGTTTACTATTTCTCTAGGACAGGATCTATCTCTACTTTGTGTATGAGAGATACTCCTATGGTAGTTACTGAATTGTAATTTCCACCAGTGAGGTCTTCTCTATTGAATGAAGCACTGTGAACTAGATCTAAGCCACTAAGACACTGCAGATCACGTCTCTCAAACAGTTGTACACAGCAGTGTGCCACTGAAACAAATGAGGCATATTACTAGACTTAGAGAAATGTATTTTAGAGATTTTCTCTTGACATTAATTTAAAACACTATTTCATATTGATACATACATAATATGCATCAGAAAGCAAAACTAATAACATATTTAAAGATAAATGTGTGATTTCAAGGAAATTCTGACCATCACAATGTCTTTACTTTTTTTTTTTGACAGGGTCTTGGTGTGTATCAGGCTGGCCTAAAACTTGTGGTGATCCTCTGACCTCAGCCTTCTGAGTACTGGAATTATAGGAATATGTCATCATGCCTGGAGACAGTGTCTTTCTAGACCTCCTCTAGCAAAATTATTACCATGTGATAAGAATACCAGTTTAGTGGAAAAGTTTAAGAACCACTAAGCTGGATGCAGTAGTGTGCACTGGTAGTGTCAGTTCTTTGAGAGGCTGACGTAGGAAGATCATTTAAGTCTGAATTTAATGCAAGCCTAGATAATAGGGCAAAATCCTATCTCAAAAACAAAAGAGATCCACTAAGCAACCTATTAGCTGACATATGAAATTGACATTCATCTAGGAAAAAGAATGGCTGAATATTGGCAATTTATGATTTGACTCACACTTAGCTTTCAAAGGTCAGGCACAGTTGTATGAGAGGCTAATGAGCACTTAGCATAGTACTGTCCAATGACTTTATTAGCCAGATTAGAGTTACATGAACAGACACAATTGACTATTGTTACAAAACAGCTGAGAGTCAATCTTCCAGGACCAGGATTTTCTAAAGTAACTCAAAGCCCAAGAGCAATTAACAACTATTATCATAAAGAATTACTTTTCCATCTGAAAATAAGGTAGTATCAAATTTACGTAAGCAAGCTAACATAAGTACCTACAACAACCTGAAAGATACAATTGAGGCCAGTCCTGACAGAACATGTTAACACAATTTTTTCTACCCAGCGATTATAGATCAGTGGTTGCAAACCTATGGCATGCATGTTACGCTTTCCTCTTAAGATGGTGGGCTGGGGAGATAGCTCAATGGTCTAAGTGCCTGCCAGGCAAGTGCAAGGACCTGGGTTCAATCCCCAGTACCACAGGCTGTGCCAGTCCAGGAACCCTAGGCATGCTGCACTGGCCACTGAGATTGGGTGTGGCAGTACACACCTGTAATCCCAGCAGGGGTGGGGATGGGGTCCTGAGACAGGGAGGATCACTATGAGTCTGAGCTGCATAGTGAGACCTGTACCAAACAAATAAATAAAGATTTAAAAAAAGAGAAAAGATGTCAAGGTATGAGGTGTGTGTCTGTGTTTAAACTACAATGTTACTATCAGGTTTAACTGTAGTGCTGGTACTTAGCAATAAGTGGGTTTGGAGCTGCAGTCTGAGCATTAGTCTCTAAAAGGTTTGCCATCACTGTAGTAGAGAAGGAAATGTGTTGAAATTTATTGGGAAAAAAAGGTATTGCTAATCTTTTTGTTTATTCTTGAAGAAGGAAAGATGAAAAGCACAACTAAAGAGAACACAGCTACAAGATAAGATAGGTTTATTTTTTAAACAATAAATATTATGTTTTTCTCCTTCTAGGATTCAGAGTTGTTCACACACAAAAAATCCTTAAGCACTAACTGAAACTGACTCAAGAATGTATCAAGTGTCTGAGCTTTTGAAATATGCTTTACACTTAAATTTCAATTACTTTTCTCTGACTCTTCTCTAAAGGACATAGCAACAGGTCAACTCAATTTCTAGCCTACCTTTCTCTGGTTCTGTTTAAAAGAATAAAGTAAAAAAAAGAAACCAACTCAGGAAGCATGCATAAATGTTAAATTCCAAACTTTTTCAAAAAATACAGTAAATAATGTAGAAAGAAGCCAGATCATTCTACTTTGTCTTCAGGTTTCCATTCATAATTCAGGGTTTGCAAAATTATAGATCACCTAGATTATTAAGTCACAAACAACAGATTGGCTAAGAAAGGCTGCGCCCAATTCATAAAGAGAAAATGAAGTATTTTTGTTACCCGATTTTACTCATCTCTATGCATGATCCTAAAGTTAGTTTGTTGACTCCGTAAATACTGTACTACTTGCCTGGCTGTAGGAGGAAAACACACTAAATTGAGGCATTTAGAGTTCTTTACTGTACAGTTTGGTGATTTTAAAATCTGGTTTGCATTTATTCCACTTTTGAGTCTAAAATCTCTTGCTTCTTTATTTCCACAATAAATTCACTATTTCAAAATCCACCTTAAAAATATCAACTGCAGCAGAAAACTGGAAGATCTCTACAATGAAATTCAAACTTACGACATTTTGTATGAGCTTTGTTCTTCTGATATGCTCTGTAACAACCCTCAACATAAACTGGTCACCATTAGTTAATACTTTTAAACTGTTAGTGATTTAAACTCAATAAGAAATAATTTGCTGGATGTGGTTGTGCATACCTGTAATCCCAACACTAGGGAGGCCTCTGAGGTAAGACTACTGAGTTTGAGGCCAGCCTAGGCAGATATACAGATATTCATTCATTCTCTCTCTCTCTCTCTCTCTCCCCCCCCCAAACCCACACATACATACAAAATAAAAGGTCTGAATTAGCTGAATTGTTCAAATTTGTACATCTACACCTGTGATAAATGTAAAAACTCTGATGCAGGACTGAGGTTTTAGAAAAGCTAATAATATAGTGGCAGTACAAATGCTTCAACTCTTTTGCAAAACAATAAAATATATCAAAGTCATAGAACTATCAAAACCATTTGACAAGAGTTCAGTTCCTAAGAATTCTATGGGGAAAAAAATGAAAAATTCAGAAGAGCAAAAGTACTAACTATAGCACCTTAGATATGGAAATTGCAAAACTTAAAACCCTAACACTAGAGAGACAGTTCCAATTTTATACACTAAAGGATATTTTCATTAAAAATTGTAATTATGAAAACTCTAAGTACAGAGGTTATACATACCAAGAGTTAGACTTACAGACAGAGCAGTGTTTACCAAAGAGTTCTTTGCAGAACAACAGTGCCAAAGAAGGAGAACAAGTGTTCTCATGGTGGGAGGGTGCTGGGATGGGAGGGAGGGGGAATCCCAAGTTGAAATACTTTTGGGAAAATGCTGAGGTCAGTAGTTTTCTTTACCAGGGTTTCTCCATACACATGTTCTAATACAGCAGGTGATGTTTCTCAACACAGTCTAATTACAGACCTTTTCTCCACTACTACTACCTTTTTCTTCTTATCTCTGTTGGGAATATCTCATGTAACTGGTATTCTATAAAATACAATCAATAGACTATTATAGATCAAAGTCTTTTTGAAAATTCCTTTTTGTTCATACTATAACAGCTTTTATTAGAAGGCTATATAACAGGTTAATGTCATATTTTACTTCAAAGGATATGTGATTAACACTTTATATCAAATTATGTAAAAGTCCTACACATAAAATATTCTATTAGCTACTCCTCAAATACCGATAGGTTTAATTAACTTAAGATATTCAAACTTTGAGTTCCTATAAAAATGTTATTCATATTTTAAAAGTTTTATACATATATGCTTTCCAAAAGGATTGTGGTACCATAAATTTTAAAATTTGATTTTTAAAATTCTGAATATAAATTTCTACATAATCAAATTAATCTAATTCCTTATTCACACCACAAAAGTTTAATTTGTAACATATCCAGGCAAAAAATTAACACCTTATTTCAATATATAATGAAAGCTTAGCATTGAGTGGCTGATGCAGGGGGATTACTGTGAGACTAAGGTCAGTCTGGGCTACAGTTATGAGACAGTCTTTAAGTAAATAAATACATAAACAGACAGATATTCATCTCATATATTATAAGATTTCCAAGAATGTTTCCCTCAAACTTGGTAGTAATGGGAAGAATGTTGTTTCTTTCCATTAAAAAATACGAGGCATAGGAACAGCAAATACATCAAGCTCCAAGAACTGATGGGGGGCCTATTTTACAGTGCCAAAAAGTTGGTAGGAAACAGGACAGAAATGGGTGTCACAGGACAAAGAATTTTAAGAACGTAATAACGGCCACAAGTGTTTTGCTTTCCTCTTTTGTTTTTCCAAAATACTGCAACAGCAACAGTTTTCTACTGTTACTAAGGATGTAAAAAATGGCAGAAACTGGATTTAATAAAGGTAGTTACTTTACAAAGCTAGTGAATTAATAAATTTGTTCCTGGGCTATGAATATAGCTAAGTGGTAGACAGTTTGCCTAGCATTCACAAGACCCTGAGTTTGTTCCTCCACATACATATGTACGTAAAAAATAGTAATAATAAAAACAAGAAAAAAGTTTGTCCAGGGTTAAAATAATATTTAAGTGGAAGAAAGTGGAAGAAGGGTAATACCCATAACTAGCTTTAGGCCCATGTTTTCGGTTCATACACTCTCTAATCACTGCTATTACTGACAGCTAATGCCACAACTGCTAATCCTTAGAACTCTGTAGTTCTTTTTCAGCGCTTTACTCTGTTTTCCAGCATTTCAAGGTTCTCTGTTAATGTTTGGTCTTCTAGAGATATCAGCTTCTAAGAGAACTTTCCACCTGGACTATAAATCAGTATTAAAGGTATTAATTTAGTCTTTGGCTATTCTCCCTCCCCCCACTCTATTTATTTAGTACAAGGTCTACAAGGTCTACATGGTCTCACTAAGTAGATCAGACTAGTAGTGATCTACCTCAGTTCAACCTCCCAAGTGCTGGGATTACAGAGGTGCACTACCATGCCCAGTCTCAATCGCAGTCTCAGCGTGTCCCGG
>NDGN011308927.1:0-12644 GCA_002564285.1 Tympanoctomys barrerae
TATTGAGAAACAAATAGCAATGAGACAGTTTCAAATCAAATTGGTAGGACAGTTCCAATAAATTTGGCCAGCCCATGGTTCCCTGTTTTAAATCCCTTCAGTCTCTCTTCAGTTAAAAATTGTCTCAACCACCTCAGCTGTAAAGTAAAGAAAGAAGTCACCCATGTGTTGGAGTGCAATGATGTCCCATCTGTGAACCCTTCCTCAGGCCCACCTCAGGTTGCTTCTGTGAGGTCTGATCAGCCCTTCTGGCGACTCCTTGTGTGTTCTGCGGTCATGCCATCTCTTGTCCATCTTTCCTGAGAATCCCCATCCTCTGTTCTTCACTGAGGCTTGTCTGTCTCCTGTATCTCTAAATGTTGCTGAATGCTGAGATTTACTCTGCAGCTCTCCAGTTTCTCGACTTTTCAAACTTTTCTTTTATATGAACCATAGTTGGTGTTTCCTGTGAAGCCATTCTACTCTGGGATCATCTGTCCTAGTATTTTCTAGGATATTCCAGTGTCACTTACAGATCACCCCCTACATAACACCACCGAGCCTCTCACCCACCTTCTGAGCGATTCTCCCTCCCCAGTCCTCTGCAAACATTTATCCAGTGGCAGGCTCCGAGAGCTTGCACCGCCTATAGACAATCTGAAAAAAAAAATCTGACTATACTTTTCTCTGTTTTAGTAGCTCACACTTGTACTTACAGATTGCAACACAGCACACTTTGGCCTAGTTCAGTAAGGGACCTAATTCCTCGGGTTGCGTGGCTGATGTCTAGGATATCAGTGGTCTGCTACACATTCTAGGACTGCAACATGTCACACGTTTTTTCATGAGACTTTATAGTTTACAAAGTCCCTAGTCCAAGCTTATTTTAATAGCTCTTACAAAGGACATGAAATCTGTAAATTCCAACAAAAAAGAAGAAATAGGGGATTCACATTTACTCCCAATCTACTATATATTGTTAATTAACTGTGTAATTACTTTTGCCTCCAACACAGCCATATATTTAATATAAAAATATGATAGATCAGTGCTATTTCCCAGTAACAGTTCAGATTACAGGTGTTCTTTGTGAAAATGGATGAGTAAAAGATGTCCTTGTTATTAATCTGTGGCATCGCTGGAACAGTTTTTCACTGACTTCCCGAAGTTGATCACTTTGAAGAAATGGAAGTGCCAGATTTACCTTCCACTATTTTAATGAAGAATGATCACTTTGTGTCTGGATTTCTCACTTGTTTATTTATTCATTCACTCAACAATATTTATGGAGCCTCTGCTATACTCAGCCTTCACGGATTGTTGAGGACAGCTGTGAATGCCTTGGCTTCACCATGCAAATAAATATTGTGGAAGTAGAGGGTGAAGAGGGAACACACAGAAGGAGACACTTGGGGTGTCTGCAGGACTTTCTTCTCTCATTTGCTTCCCAGATATGTCTCCTCCCTCCATTCCTACTCTACTCCCTAATCATCTTGCACTGCTATTTCTACAACAGCCTCCCTACTCCAGTCTCACCCTCTCCACTTCACCCAGCACTCTTTGGTCACAATCATCATGATCTAGTGCAACCCCTATTCTATCTTAGGCTTTTCCAGCCTTCAAATGCTCCTGGTGCAAGTGATGCAGAAGTCTCTTTTGCTCAGGATGGTTCCACTCTCTGCCCAGTCCCACTTAGTTCTCTGGCTTAATGTTGTACCACTCCAGAAATCTGAGAAGACCCCACATCTCTTGCTATAGTCTCACAGAACACTAGTCCTTACAGGTTTTTCTGCCCAAAGTCTTTCTCTTCTTGTCCTAGGCACAGATCATATCCAGCTTCCCAAGAAAACTTGATTTTCTTCCCTTCTTTTCATTGTAGGCCTTCCCTTTGCCCATCCATAGTATCCTGACCACATCTCTAACCAAACTTCATAGCCTTAGTTGTTAATTAGCATCACCCTAGGGCCGGGAGGTGCTTTTCACCCCTTCTGGCTCTAGCCACGTGGGATGGCCTTCAATTACCCCAATTTATTGAGCGCCTTCACACATTTCCTCTCTCCAGAATGTCTCGTCTATCCTTTCCGACATGCAAACACTATTCTTTTCAAGTATCTCAACAATCACCTGCTCAAATCCCAAATGGAACAAAAATTAACTTATGTCTCTGTACTGTTGGCCTTTGATTTACTAGGCAATTATAGCAGTTAATCAGCTCAAATCGTAATTAGTTAACACCTAACTGTTTCTCCCTTCTTGAAGGCAGGCACTATTTTTTACTTACTTATGATTTTCTCTTCCAAGATCCAGTACATAATAAGTATTGAAGCATGGTTCCTAAATGTTGAGAAAATCTAGGAAAAGATGGAATGCATAGCACATGTGTTAAGAGCTCATAATACAATACGGAAGCATTTCACTCTGATTGTTTCATGTGCATTAATCTTGTACTTACAACTAGATTGTAAATTCTATGAGAGCCAGAACTGTGACAAAATTTGATAAGGCTTCCAATGCTGAAGACAGGATATGCAGTCAATAAGTACTTGTAAATACTGAATAGGATAAAAATAAAGCAGTCTTACAGATGGAGGAGGAAGTATATCATAGCAGAACAAATAAAAAAACTCTAGTAAAAGCATGAAAACTAGTAAAAGCAAAAAAAAAAAATCTTGATGTTTTCTTGCCAAGATTTGCTAGAAAAGTGATGAGAATATTCATTAAGAAATAAAAAGCACATACGCTGACAATTATTTTTAAACCTCCTGTATGCCTTTTTCAACTTGAAAATATTTCTGGAAAGGTCTTCACTGGTTATTTGAAAAAGAGAAGAAAATGAGTGTTTTCAGATCTCTGTCTTAATAAATCCCTTTCAAAATCATACAAACCAATCTGTTTTAGTAATATCCATTCCTTTCTTGATTTCCCTCCTTTCCTCCTCTCCGCTTGCCTCTTCTCCTTTCCCCTCCCATCCCCCACCCCTCTCCTTTTCCCTCCTCTCCCCTCCCCTCTCCTCTTCCTTCCCCTCCCCTCGCTTCTCTCCCCTCCTCTCCCCTTTGCCTCCCTTCCCTTCTCCTCTTCCCCCCTTTCCCTCTCCTCTTCCCTCCTCTCCCCTCTCCTCTTCCTTCCTCTCCCTTCCCCTCCCTTCTCTCTTCTCCTCTCCTCTCCTCCTCCCCTTGGCTATGCTAATTTAGGAGTCAAGATCTCTTTCAAGTGTGAAATTTTAAATGGATCTCACATACATTGTGCTTTCTCCCACTTCATAGTCACAAATGTTGAAAAACAAAGAGAAGTCCCTGTCCAAGCAGCAGGAGGAAGATGGCCTTCCAAAGTGAGGAGAGCACTCTGATGACCAGCAGTTACCAGCAGTTTAGATTCTGAGGCCTCATGCCAGCATCTTCATGGCTTTACTTACAAACCCCAAACTCTATGGTACAAAGAGCTAAAAATGGGCCGGTCTGCCCATTCCACCTTCCAGGCACAAACATCTTAAGATGGCAAACTTTCATACAAGGCACTTTCTTAGACCCGAAGAACTGACTCATTGTTATGCTAAAGGTAAGTCCAGGAATAGTCAAGTCTTTCTTGCCCCAGACGTGACATTCTAAATATCAGCAAACCAGAGGCCCACTCCATAATTGAGAACTGTGGAATGCAGAAGTCCTGTTAAAACTGCCAAGTTCAGCTGCTCAGACTGGACTTCTTTTTGCTCCAGGTGGCCTGCGGTCTCACCACTCCTAAACATCTTCTGCCCTTCCCCTTTGTCCTGGCCCTTGACTCCCCACATTCTGTCTGAAGCTCAGCTGTTTCAAAGGGCCATTAGATTTCAGGCTTTCCCCAAATGTAATCAGGCGAGCCAAGCTCTGAGATCTTGTCCCAGTGGGTCTGCATCTTAAGGAATCCTTTTCCCGGGGTCATTTTCTTAGGACTGAAGAGATTCAGAACCATGTCTTTCCACCAGACATGTACCAAGCAGTAAAACATCTCTTCTAAGAAACAGGTTGCAAGAGGAAAAAAGAAAGATATCCCACAAAGAAAAATAATAACGCAGAATCCTCTACATATTCCACACGTGTGTGTCATAAAACCTGAGCAAAAATAAAGCTCCAGCTGCCACAGTCACCGCTGCCGCCACCGCAGCCCCATGGAACTCCCAGCGCTGCCGCGGCAGTGTGCGTGAGCGCTGCGCCTACCCCAGGGAAGAGAGATCCCCGCGCCCAGCGTTTCTAGGTGATTATAGCAAGCCTTTCAGTAACTCATCAGTCATCCCCACACTGACCCAATCCTCACCCCGGCGCCTCTGGCACTGGTGCTGAATGAAAAAAAAAAAAAAAAAAACCCTAAAGATCTCCCTCCAGCAGGTGACACCCCCTCCCCTTGCGCGCGCGCGCACACACACACACACACACACACACACAAACCCCTCACTACTGTGCGCCTGGGGCATGGGACTTGGGGTGAGGGGAGGGAGGATGGCTGGTGCCCACGCTGGAGGCAAAAATCAATCTCAAAGCCGACAGCTGAAGGAGAGAAATCCCAGCCCCTGCCGGGTGGGAAGATTTGGCACCAGCTACCTGCAGGGCGACCCGGCTCGCCCGCCCACCCACGAGCACCGGCTCGCGATGCAGCCCCGAAAGCAGTCCGCAGGGTGGAACTGGACGAAGAGAGCCTCCACGCCCCCTTTGTCTCCACGTTTCCCAAATGACAGGAGAGGAAAGTTTACGAGCAGGGAGGCGGTTGCTTTCTGCTGGGTCGATTTGACACCTCGCAGGAGGAAACGCTGCCTGGGGTCCCCCTCTCCCCCCCAGCCCCCACGCAGCCCCGGCGCTGCTGGCCTCTGCACCTTGAAACCCACAAGCTACCTGCACGGCCGCCTCGGGTCTGGAAGCTGCCCGAGCTCCCCAGGCGCAGCGACTTCCCGCAGCTGCAGGCTGCCGGCGCCGCACTCACCTCCGGCGGCGGCGGAGCGTCCTCCTGGGCGCCCTACTGGGCCGCCTGGCTCCCGGCAGCGAGGTGCATTCAGGCAGCGGCTGGAGACCCGCTCCCCCCGCGCTGCTGCATTCCGCCTGCGTGGGAGAGCGAGCCGGCGAGCGCGCGGCGCGGGCGTCTGAGAGTGTGTGTTGGTGCGAGTGTGCGGGTGTGCGGGTGTGCGGGTGTGCGCGCGCGCGGGCGGGGGCGGCGGATCACAGATCCCATTTGGCGCCCATCCTGCTGCCGGTCCCCTCCGCCGCCTTCCCCTAGCGCTGCTGCTAGCGCAGGGTCCAGGTTTCAGGATCTCCTGTTTGTTTAATGAAAGGAAAGGAGCAAAAGGCTGGCGGGGAGGGGATAGGAGGGGGGGCTGGAGGGGTGGGGAGGGCGCCGGGCCGCGCATGCTCAGAGAGGGACACTGAGCGCTAGCTGGGGAGCAAGGCGCAGAGAGCATGCCAGTCGGAGGGGCAAGCGGGACTGCGCCCACCCGGGGCCGCCAGGGCTCCTTGAAGTCCCCGTACAGACAGCGGGGAAACCCAACCGCAAATGTGCGCCTCGTTCGGTACGCCGGGACTCCTGCTGCGCAGCAAGCCGGTGGCGGGATCCCCACCTACCCTAGGAGACCACTTCTGCTGCGCGCCTTAGCTAACACCTGGCTCTCCTCGCCCTGGGTATTTTTAGGGCTGGGGATCCCCTGGGCGCTAGCTGTGAGGCGTCTGCGCAGAGGTCCACAGGTGACAACCTGAACTAAAGTGAGCTCCCTGATTTGAGTTTCTTCCCCTCCCAAGTTTCACTCTGGAGAGCGTGAAAGGGCAGGTCTGCTGGAGTCCACCAAGCAGGTTTGAAGATGGGTCGAAAGCAAAGAGGAGCACAAAAGGGATCCTCTCCGAGGGACGAAGGGGGAGTAAAGGAAGTTGGGTCTCTGGGGCCCCATACTTAACCCCCTTGGTGACTGAATTAAACGGAGGAGACATTGGCTGCATGCAGGAGGGCAAAAGGAACAATGGAGCTATTGTCCCGCTGGCGTGAAATGCCAGAACAAGGCTAAGTCTTCATAAGTGGGTCTCGGTACTTGGTCAAGTAGAAGAACTGTCTAGTCCAGTAGAGAACCTAAACCTGAGATGGCTTGGTAATCTGAAGCCGGCGGAGACACTGGGCGGGAGTCTGCGAGTGGAGTGGAAACTCTTCCTTGGTGAGATTGTCCTATGAGCAGACCAGGCAAATGGTAAGGACCCATTCTAAATCTTCCCTTTTCTCCTACCTCTTTAACCACTCTCCAAGTCTAATCCTTCTTTTTCTCCTTTGCAGAAGCAGACAGCCCAAGCAGGGAACTTGCTGCAGAATTATCCGTATCTCCTGCTTATTCATTTGATATTCCTCTAGAAAAGGAGCACTCTTTCGATACCTCAGGTGCAGAACCGTGGAGCACAGCGTGCTCTGCGCACATCTTTTCCAAGCTTTCATTAAAGATCACCTCTGAGTGCTTCCACTTCGCAGTGTAAGTGAGCAGATGCCTCCTTGCTGAACTCTGACCTGTGTCCCATTCATCTCCCCAGTAATAATGCTGAGTGACACTCGAACAGCAGGACAATTAGATCGAATCCTAGAGTGCACCCAGCGGAGAGAAAGCAGCATGTCTAAATATCACCAACAAAAACAAAGTTCAGGAGAAAAGACTTGGAGGTAGACAAGAAGGATGGGGAAGTTCTTTTTTAAAAAAGAAAGCATTTAGGGTGTAATGGCAGGTGCTTTCTCCTGGTGGTTCATTGAAAGGAGTGGAATTGCAACATCTCTTTGCTTTAGGACAGAGGTCTGAATCACCCTCCACCAGATAGGCTGGGGATCAGATTCTCCTGAAAGGAAACAACACATTTGTGGTGAACCACTCACAATATTTGGGGCTGCTATTTCTTTGCCTGATTTTATCAAACCTTCCCTTTGGTGTTGGGTCACATCTGTCACATTCTTCTCAGAACAGTAAACAGTGCTTAGTAGAATTTCAAGGTTTCTACATGGGCAGGGTCAGTTTGCTTCCTGGAAACCATTCTTCCTGCCCTGGCATCACACAAGTACTAGATTAGAGGTGAACCCAAGAACAAGGAAAAAGCCAGAACAGGGAGGTGAGCTGGGGTGACTCTCCAATTGCAGTTCTACATGTAGGAAATAAAACAAAGGTCCTTTCTCCTACAGTAAATCCAAGAAACATACTCTCCTTTGTGTCTGGCATTTGCTGAGAAGGAAAGGGACACCATTTCCTTCAGCTCTCAGGAGCACCCTCTTCACTATCTCAAAGCATACAGTAGCTCTGACAAAGTCCAGGATAAAGGAGTCCTTATAAATTCAGAAGTACACATAAGGCAAAAATCCATTTATGGTCCTTCTGGTACAAGCCAGCGAGCAAGCAGCTCTGAAATAGAATTTTACTGTTTGCAGGGAGCTGGGGGTCAGAGGAACACAAGGGACAATAAAGGAGATGATGTGCATAAAGCATTTACCATTGTACCGCCTCACACAGAGCAAGCTCTCTGCAACTTGTTATAACATTTTCATTTTTATGACTTTTTTAAAAGGTGAGAATTTTTCTTATAATTAAACAAATAAAACACATGAAAGTCACACGCCTTACAATTTTTCTTCTGGCCTCCTCCAACCACATTATTTTTCATGATATCCCTCATGCACTTTTTGCTACTTACATTCTCAGTTTGATTACACCTCTCTGCCTGGCAGTCTGCTGTCACATCCCACCTATTAGCGTGCCAAGCTTTGTGGGGTTTGCTCACTGCCTTCCTTCTAATTTTAACTATTAAATGTGTTACTCTTCCTGGGTAAGAAGATGCCCCAAACAAGTGAATATGCACACACCTGTTTGTGGTTGTAACATATTTAGTACAGAGTCTACAAGGTCTCACCACACAGATCAGACTCATAGTGATCCTCCTGTTTTCAGCCTCCCAAGTGCTGGGATTACAGGTATGTGCCACCATGCCCAATCTGCACACACCTGGTTTTTGTTTTGGGGGTTATTTTGTGGGGGGCATCTCAGCCCCGCCCTGAGGACAGGGCTGGCATGGCACCACATGCTGGGGATTGAACCTCAGTCCGCTGTGCCTGCCCAAGCTTGCCTAAGCAGATGCTTTAGACCACTGAGCTATCTCACTGGCCCCACACCTGGTGTTTGTTTGTTTGTTTGTTTGTTTTTTAGTTTACAACTTGAAGGACGTTTTAATCAAAGTCTCTAAGTTTTTTTTTACAATAAAAATTGATAAGTTGACTCTAAAAGTAATACATAAATTCAAAGGACCTAAACTACACAAAAATATTGAAAAAAAGAATAAGAAAAATAAAATCCTAATTTCAAGATGGACTATAAAGAGATAATAATCAAAACATTTTAGCTCTGGTTTAAAGATAAACTGGCTCTTCCTCTCTCATGGATTCCATGTTTGCAAATTTACTCCACACCTGGTTTTTAAATTCAGATTTCAGTTTTGAAATTAACCCTCTCTACAGATAAATGACAATGCCTAAATGTCGCACCTCCCTTCAAAAACAAACACATATATATTGAATGGTTTTACCTTTTATGTTAGCAAAGGTGACCTGCATGGTAGCCTGGCTATCTCTGAAATTATATATAATACATGTATTGTATATGATCCTTCTGCTACAAGGACCGTATCATAATATATATTATATATAACTACAAAGAGACATAATTCTCTATATATAATTATATATATACATTTCAAAGAAAATTAGCTATTAAATTTTAAATAAATCTAGTTAACAATATTGATATAAAATAAACTCTTGAATTAATAAAAACAAGATCAATAAAGGAAAAGATTCAATGTTAAACTCTCCAAAGTTGTGGATACAATGGAGATGATTCCTGATTCTTAGAAAATTACATGATAATACCTTCACAAGGCTCTATATTGCAGAAATATATATCAACTTTGCGGTGATTAAATAGGTACCTAAGTTCTGCTCTAAATAGGAAGTATCCCACATCCATTTGAATTGTATTCTATCTATAAAAAGTTTGGCCATTTCCATATATGACTCAATGAAACAATTAGATAAGTTTTTCTTCTTCTAGAAATTTCATGTTTATAGCAGTCTTTTCAGATTTAGGAAAAAATGCCAACCCATGACTATAAGGGCCAATGACTTCAAGTAAAAATCAAAACTTTTACCAACAATCAAAAGCTCTTACAAAATATCTCTATAATTTCTTTGTATATTCTTATTATAATTCCTGGATGTACCTTCACTTTACTTTGTTGGGAATCACTGGGAGATGTGTTAATTTCTTTCTCTATTTTCTCAGTGGCCTGGGAAAGTAGGAAAGTAGTATATGTTTAGTAACTACTTAAAGAGTTAATGAATAAATAGATATTCCTAAATTAATTTATTCTGGTGACATGCTGGCATTGGTGCTCTTTGGAGATGATGAAGTCAAAAGACATTATTTTTTAAGCTTTCAAGTGTGATTTCCAAAAAAAATAGGAGTTGAAATGAGAAATGAGAAAGGCAAAGGAGGTTTCTGCAGACAGTTGTTATCCCCTTGGAAACATATCAGTCAAGCCCTTTGTAATTTTTGTGGTTCAGAGTTTTGGTTCAAAGTATATTGTTATTCAAATGACAACTTCATGCTGCCCAGCTAATCCACCATGATGATGTTCTAATTTACTAAATTTTTCCTTAAGTACGTTGAAGTAGGATTATAATATAGCAGTTAGAACTTTTTGTCCTCAAAAGAAATAACTCCAAAAGTGTAAAGAATCATCCTCAAGATCCTACCCACAGCATTTTATCTATAATGGTCTTGAATGAAAAGAAGAAGGAATTTTACTGTTTTCATGGACAGGGACTTGGGTGGTAGGGAGCAGGAGGGGAGAGAGGAAGGAAAGCTGAAAGTTCTCATCTCTGATTGCAACTGTGCTGAGTCAGGAGAAGAAAAAAACGAGAGAACCTGGTGATCAGCATCTTATTATCTTTCTCTTTCCTTCATTCACACACTCAGTAAAAGAGCTTCCTGAGAATTGTGTGCGCGCATGAGAAAGTGTCTAAGGAAGCTGCAGCACTTTATAATCTAATCTCAGAAATAGCACACCACCAACTCTGCCATGTTCTATTAATCCCACAGATCAATTGAACCTAATGTCTCCTATTATTTCATGTCCTTTGACACAGAGGTCTCCCCACACACCATGATTTAGATTTTGAGCTAAAACTTTGTATTGCCCAGGACCAAGAACAAGTGCAAAACCTGGAACTCTGTGTCAGCACAAGTGGCTATACCCAAACATCTATCGTTGATTGCCTCACTGGTTTTACTTCCCTGTGCCATCCTGCTCAGTCTGCCAAGAAACTTCATTGGGGGTTGTGAGAATCCTGCCTCATATTCCCTTGACTTTGTATGCTACAGACATTCTACTGCTGGCCCTCCCTGTCTGCAGATCCTGCCCCAAAACAAGAAAGGCAATCTCCTAAAGCCCATATCTTTTTCATTCTGTCCCAGGGTGGTAGCCACTTCACTCTCAGTAACTGATACATGACGGCAGTGTCTTACTTTTCCCATCTTTAGAATGAGACAGCTAAGATAAATTACTCATTCATCACTTTTTAATAGTATAGTCCAGAGGTCAGCAAACTTGTTCTGTAATGAACCAGTAATAAGTATTTTAGACTTTGTGGACCATATGGTCTCTGTCACAACTGCTCAACTCTATAGCCACAGACAATGCCTAAAAAAATAAGAATGGATATATATATATATATATATATATATATACATACAGTAAAACAGGTGGGGAGCTAGATTTACCTCATGAGCTATATAATTTGACAACTCTGAATTTAATCTTTTCTTTTCTAGTTCCCTTTTGTCATCAGCAGTGTGTTTAGTAGGGGAACTTGAATCTTGCTTTTTGTTCTGCCTGTAGGAAAAACAAAAACAGACAAACAAAAAATGATTTTTGCAGCAAATCTTAATCCATTGTTACTTTGGGTGCTACTTGTCAGCAAGCATGGCACTCACATTAGTTTTAAAATATTATTTTTTAATTTTCAATTTATAAAGCAGCTGACTATACTTTCCACATGAAACAATAGCAGTAACAACTAGATTATTTTTAGCCTAAAATCAACTTATGCAGCCCTAGAAATTTAACAAGAGAAATATCTTAAAGTAAAAAACAAAATGTGAATATGATATACCTGCCTTTTAAAATAAAGCAGGTAGATAAATTCTAATTACAACTTGCTTCAGTAAAGATGAACTCAAGCTCAATAAAAACACATCTTACACAGTACCGTTGTAGGATTAACACCTCTACTGAGATAGCTCATGCAAATTGAACTGTGAGCTGAACATTGCTCCAACATTCAGAAGTTAAGATATTTAGCCTATCTAAAAATGTTCACACTCAAAAGTGACCTACAGATTCAAGGCAATCTCCATTAAAATCACAACACTTTTGCATAAATAAAAAAAATCATCCAAAGCTTATGTGGAATCTCAGTGGATTCCAAACAACCAAAACGATTTGGAAAAGAAGAATTAAATTGGAGGTTGCATATTCAGTGATTTCAAAATTTACTACAAAACTAATCAAAACAGTGTGGTGCTGGCACAAAGATAAACATATAGACCACAGGAATAGAATAGAGAGCCCAGAAATAAACCAGCACATATGGTCAAGTGATTTTTGACAAATGTGCCAAGACTTTTGAAAGGAGAAAAGACTTTTCAACAAACGGTGCTGGGAGAACTGCTTACGTACATGCAAAATAATGAAGTTAGGCATCTACTTTATACCATACACACAGATTAACTTTAAATGCACCAAAAACCCAAATATAAGAATGAAAACTATAAAGCTTTTGAAAGAAAACACAGTAGGAAAGCTTCTTAACATTGAATTTGGCAATGATTTCCTAGGATATGATAACAAATCCATGTGACAAAAGAAAACAACAGATACATTGATCCTCATTTAAACTAACAGCTTCTAAACATCACAGGACACTATCAAAATAGGAAACATACAACCAAAAGAAGGTAAGAAAATGTTTGCAAATCATATATACATGGGGTGGTCAAAATACATGGTAAACTTTAAATAAAAAGTCAATTACAAAAAGATACATTACAATTAATCCTCTACAGAGAATTTCCCCTCACTTTCAACAAACTTTCTCCTGCACTTTTACCCCTTTCTGAGACAATTCTAGAAATCCTTTTTTGTATCTCTATGAAATATGATACAAAAGACAATGAATACTTCTACAAGTGCACCCAATGGAACAGCTCATAAAAACATTATGGTGTGTTCTCTCCCACCTTTTGCACCAGCTCCAGCACCAGGCCACTTCTAGCTCTTCTCCAAAGTTAAGATGATTGTGACAAACAAGCATTTTGAGAATGCCATGAAAACACAACTAAAGACAATGACAGAAGAAGACTCCTAGAGCTGCTTCAGAAAGTGCCAAGAACAATGGGACAAGTGTGTTCGAAGCAAGGAGAGCATTTGGAGAGGCATTAATAGCAATATGTCCTTTGCTTTGGTAAAGTTTTTAAATTTAATATTGATCTTATTTGTTAGCCTACCATGTATGAAAAAGTGTTAATATCCAGAGTATGTAAAATATCTGCAAATCATATATATATATATATATATATATATATA
>NDGN011308943.1:0-12075 GCA_002564285.1 Tympanoctomys barrerae
TTTTTTTTCTGGGCATAGTTCCCCTTCAGGAAGCTAAGGCAGGAGGACTGCTATAAGTTTGAGGCCAGCCTGAACTACAGAGTGGGACCCCATCTCAAAAAACAAAAAAACCCTAAAACAAATTAAACATCAAACACATCACATACACATAAACACACTTTGTATATTATCAGTGATTCTTCTTTTGGTCAGTAATCTCACCAGAATAAATGATACAGTCAGTCACCTCCAACAGACCCAGTGCCGCAAATGCTTGCGCATCATTCACATTGCAGCCTTTCTAACAGTGTCCCTTTGTAATTGTGCAGTGTGCAGCCTACACAAAATTACACAACAGTGGTCCTGAGTCACATACTTTATGTAGAACAGTAGGGAAAAGAAAGAGGGAAAGGGGGCTGCAGATTGTAGCTCAGTGGTAGAGCACAGAGCACATTTGGCATGTGTGAGGCCTTGCGTCCCACCTCTAGCACTCAAAAAAGGGAATAAATTGGAGTGAGATAAAAATGACCAGAGTGAAAAAGGCAAATGTACACGCTCCTTCATCTTGGCGCAGTTGGTGTTTATAATTTTTTCCTCCTGCTCACTGTCCACCCCCTCGCCACCCTCTCCTTCCTAGAGTCACCTAGTCACACAGGGTCTCCTCCTCCTCCAGCCCCAGCTGCAGGAAAGGTGTGCCAGGTGGGATGGGAGATGTCATGTCCACCCCAGAGGGGAACAGGCCACATCTGCTTGCAGCGCATGTGCAGTTTTGTTTTGTTTGTCTTTTTGAGAAAAGGTCTTTTCTTTTCTTTCTTTCTTTTTTCTTTTCTTTGAGACAGGGTGTTGCTATGCAGCCCAACCTGGCCTCGAACACACAGTGGAGCACCGAACCCAAGTGAAGCCCTGAGATTATAGGCCTGTGCCACCACACCCAGCTCTGTGTTAGTTCTTAAAACTATTAAAAATTCAGTGGAAAATAAAATGTGTTTCAAGTGCCAGAGTCCTGATTCGGGGCCACTCCCTCATGTTCCCAGCAGCACAGGCTTGTAACAGCGGCCCCCAGCAGGCAGAACCCCCTCCAGGTCCGGGGGGCTTAACCCAGAATCTCCCACCCCCTGCCTCATGTTGGGGACACTGACCAGTAAGCACACGAAGGAACTGCTCTGGTGGGTGGGGCGGAGGGAACAGCCACCTAGACCTAGCCAGCCAGTCTCAGGAAGCTGGCCCATGCCTGACCTAAGCCCTGGGCTCCCCTTTCTCAGCACAACCCAGCACCCGGCAACATCAGCAGATGCACTTCCCACCTTGCCCTGTACACACGCCCTGAGGTGAGCCTAAAACCCATAAGGCTTCTCCCGATCCGTTCCAAGCACCCCAAAACCTCCCCAGCCAGCCCCTGTTTCTGTCTCTCCCTTGATTCTGCTCCCTAATGGAGCCTCACAGAATCCCAGCTGGCCCTGGCAGACTGTGCAAAGCACAGCAGCTGCCCAGGTGCTCTGGGCTTGCAGGACTCAGGACTTCCCCGTCTGGGCTTCATCTCCCCAGGATGCCCAGGTCCCCGTCTGCCTCGGATACCCTAGAACCTCTCCTCCTGCTGTTGACACCTCTGGAGGGAGAAGGACCCTAAACCCAGCAGAGTCTGAGGCAGCTGGGGCCCTGGGGGATGCAAGGGCTCAGCGTCCAGGTTTCCTTCACTTCCCAAGAACAAAGCGCCCCCGGGGAAAGGGGAGGGAAGAGGATTCAACAGCTCTGAAGGCAAATGCTTTGCTCCACCACCTCCTCTCCAAGAAACCCCCTTTTTGGCTGTCCAGGAGGGGCAGAACCCCAGAGCACTAGGCCTCCAGTGAGAACGAGAGGGGACGCGTGAGCCAGCGCACACATCCACCCCGACCCCCACCTCTCTCTCCTTTCCCTCCTTCGCCTCTCCCTACCTGCTGGGCAGTTGCCCTCCAGGACTCGGGGCTCCTGTGAGCTCCGTCCCAGGGCCCGAGGCTCTGCACCGAGAGCGACAATCGCCCCTCCCTGGTTGAAGAAACTCCCAGCTCTGGTTAGGTCTCCTTCAGAGCTCATGTTTGCTGGTCACTTAAATCCCTAAAAACCCTGGGAGTGGGTAGGTAGGGGCGGAGAACAGTTCTATCAGGGGAGAGGGGCTGGTCGATCCAGGTTGTACAACCTGGGCTTCCGGTCAGGTAGTGACAGGGGTGGCCTCGGGCAGGGTCCTGGGCAGGGGTCGATGCCCGCTCGCTAGCACAATACTGGAAGAGGACCGACTGCTGGTGACCAGGAGGGTTCCGCGCCGGCAAGGCGGCAGCGGCCCGGGGTGCGGCGCGGACGCGCATCGATCGCGGGTGTCGACCCGCCGCGGCGGCGTCTCTGCGCGCAGCTGTGCGCGCCCGCGCCCGGGCCGGGATGTCGGGAACTCCGGCCGTGTGCGCTCGCTCCGCTTCCTGGAAACGCGCTCCCGAGCGAGGAGCGCCCGGGCGCCTGCAACTCGGGCCGCCCTGGGCCGAGGGCGGGCAAGGCTGAGCTGCCCAGGGCGCGGGCCACCCCCCTGGGACGCGTCCCGTGGCAGGACGCCCTGGGCCTCCCCGGGTGGGCGGTGTTGCGCCCGGGGGCGGTGGGCCGGGGAAGCCGCGGGGCGGGGCGCAGCAGCTGTGCTGTGGGCCTCCTCTTTCCCGGTACCCGAGAGAGCGAGGGAGCGAGCCGGGAAAGCGGCTCAGCGCCCGGCCCCAGCGGAGGCGGGGAGCCCGGGCTGCAGTCCCGCCCTCCTTGGTGCAGGTGGCCGGGCGGCCGGGGGGGGGGGGCGCTGATGTGCCTGTAACTCAAAAGGGAGACCCTTGCCCGCGGCCCCTGCTGTGCGCGGCACTCTCCCTCCCAACAAAGTGTTTCGGAGCCAGTGTATATATTTATGTATAAACCACAGATACTACTACTGGGCTTCTATACTATGGATCCTTAAAAGTTGGAATTTAAATAGGATGAGATGTTCTTTTTTGTGTGTTTCTTTCCACGCGCCAGTGAACTGTCGTACACAGGTCCGTCTTGGGGAGCTGGGCTCCCTCTCTGTGTCTTGGCTGGGGCGCTGCTGGAGAAAACACCCCACCTACTTGTGCTCCGTTGATCCTGCCCAGCTGCCTTGGGGACACTGGTCTCAGCCCTCAGTGTAGAGTAGCAGAGGGCACAGGAGGTTAAGGAGGGTCTGGCCCAGGGACTTCGTGCCTCTCTGAGACTCAGATTCTCCTGCAGAATAGACAGAACGTGGCTGGGGGTGTGCAGCTAGCCCTGAGGGTGGCCTATCCCTGCTGCCAGCTGGGTACAGGCACGTTGAGGGGTAGGCACCCAAACTGAATGGCCAAGTAGTCAGGGACTCCTGTCGCAGGGCCAGGCGGGGTCATGCAATGATTTATCCACAGCTCGCTCAGCAGCTCGAGTCCTTTGCAGTGGAAGGTGTCCCCATCCAAAGGAGGCACTGTGTTGTCTCCTAGGAGCGCTAAGACCTTGGGGGGGGGCAGGACATGCCCAGGCTCAGAGCCAGAAGGCCACCCCCTGAGGTGTGGTCCCCCAGGGCGGAGAGTGACTCAGGCCCCGCCTGCCCGCCCAGCCTCCCTGATGCCTGGGTTTGGTTTGTTTAAGAACAAATTAGTCATGGAGCAGGCAGCTTTCCCGAAAATAAAATGAGAATCCCCAGGAAACAGGGAAAATTGAAGGCAGGCGGTGAGTCAGCACGTGCAGCCCCGGGGGCCCCACTTTCCAAACCTGGGCCTCCACCCCTCTCCTCAAGCCGGGTTTCCCTTTTGTTCCTGCCCTTCGGGTCCTCCCGAGTGGAGTGTTTTCTCACCCATGGCCTCCTGCCCTCATGGCCCTGCTGCTCCCCCATCTCCTCCATGCTTCCTTGCTTTAGGGTTCATCCTGCACCTGCTGGGCTCAAGTTCTAGTGTAGGAAGGAGGGAGGAGGCAGAGAAAGATCTTCCACGTTGGGAAGGGGCACTTGGAACTTCAGGGGTGTGGGGAGCAGAGGGCAGTTGGTACCCTGCCCCCCCCACACACACACACAAAGCTTGAGCCTTCCAGGGGTTCTGTCTGCCTCCCTCTGAGTTTGAGCACAGGGCCAGGGCCAGATTCCATTTCCCACTAAGCCTTCTCTGGCCTGGAGCAAGGCCTGCAAAGGCAATGTGGGTTGAATGTTTTGTGTTGAAAGGACAATCTCTGGACTTCTCTTGCCTCACTGCCTCCCCCACCCAAGAGTTAGCAAGGAGGGTCAGACTGCAGGGGCGACAGAGTGTAGGGAGACCCAGGATCCTGAAAACCTGGCTGGGGCCCCTGGCCAAAGCACATGAGCCCCCTTCTCTGGGGGCTGGAGCCCCACAGGGTCTGCCCCGGAGCTAGATGCTTTTTTAGTTCTCCTTGGGGGGGGGTTCCAGGGGCCCCTTACCTCCAAGACCCCTCAGGAGCCAGAAGAGGCAGCCCAGGCCTGGTCATAGGCTGGGCTGGGGTCTCCTGTCTCTCCGGCCACTGTCCAATCTCCATCTGCAGCTTTCCATGAATAATTTAGTTGTTTGAATTACAGTAAAGAGCTGCTCGGCTTCCCTTCCCAAATCGTTAAGAGCTGATACCAGGCGTCTTGGTTCCTTCTGAGGAAAGTCCCTTTCCCAGTGAAACTGAGCCTTGTGGGTGGGGATACCCCCCACCCCAATCATTAACCAATATCTGACAGTAATAGGCAATTGACTTTTTTCTTAAATGTTGGCTATAAAAAATGGATTAAAACATTAGCTGCCAGTTCTTACAAGCAGGAAAGTATAGTCACCCTGTAGGTGGGGTAGGGGTGCTGCCCTGGAGAGAGCCCTGGGAGCTGATGGGGATCCCAAGTCATGGTTGCGGGTCTTGTGTGTGGGAGGGGGTAGAGACATGGGAAGGAACGTGCAGAGCCTGCTCAAGTGGTGTGGGGTGTAATATTAGCTGGGTAGCGCATGTGTGCACTTGTGTGTGTGCCCAGGAGCCTGTGTGCACGGTGTGCATGTGCAGGAGCATGTGTGTGGGTGTACACACCTGTGTGTATATGAGTATGTGCACACCTGGGTATACCTTGTTTGAGGCTGTGCGTGTGTGCCTCTGTGCATGTGTTTGTTTGTGGGCATATGTACAGGCCTGAGTGGCACAGCTGGGCCATGTGGCTGGGGACCAGGGAGGGATCTGAGGCTCAGGGACAACTGTACCCTTCATGTTTTCAAAGCTGGGAAAGTTGGGGTGTGAGTCTGGGTGGGGCTTGCCCTGGCCTCCCTGTCAGGTGACTTGCAGGCAGGGAGGGGAGAGGCTTTAAGAAATTTGGAGACATGGAAGGACTGAGAGGAAGGGCAGGCACTGGAGGGTTCTGGGTCCTGGAGCCAAGGAAGGTACCCAGGGCAAGCTACTGTGGCTTCCCGAGAAAGCGGCCAGGGGCCAGGCGCAGAGTCTCAGCCCTGAAGAATGAACCCCCGGCAACCCAGTCTGGCAGGACAGGGAGAAGCAGTGTCCCTCTGTGGCTGAGGAGGGAAGAGGCTGGGTGGCAGCTCGGACACCGGACACCCAGGGGCTCTACAGGCTGACCCCAGGATCACCTGGTCTGCAGGTGGAAGGAGTCAGTTCTGAGCCCTGGCCAGGAATAGGTATGTGCTCCTGCCCCAGCCACAGGACTTGTTGGCACCTGTAGCCACTCAGGTATCTTCTATCCACCCTCCCAGCAGAACCCTCTTAGAGACAAGACCCCAACACCTGTGCAAATAGCGCACAGGTGGGGGCCTGAAAGGGTGAGTATGGGTCTTTCTTCTTCTGGGCTCCACCCCATCCTGTCTGTTCCTAGATTTCTTATTGTCCCAGACATCCCAGGGGATGTTCTTGGGTAGCTGCCCACCACTGGATTTACACATCTAGTGAGGTGAGGAAGGGCCAGAGGAGCAGCTGCTATACAGAATCCATCTCCTCCTTCCTGCCTAGAGAAGGACTCAGCCAAGCACCATGCAGTGCATAAGCCATCTGCTGCCTGGCATGAGCCATAGGCATCACCCCAGCCCAGATGGGGTAATGGCACTCCGCTTTCCCCAGCAAGCCAGGATGGCCGGTGCCCACGAATGCCCTGAGAGCTTCCTGCAGCCTAGCCTCCATGGGAGCCCTCCAACATGCTCATCCCCCTTGGCAGCAGCCCCCAGAGACCATGTGGGGCCTGCCTATGACACTGGCACCCCCAGCCAGATGTGGGGGGGCCACTGTGGATTGGCTGCATCAGTACTGCCCACTTCTGCTACCCAGAACCAGGTGGCCTGGTGTGGGGGCTTTGGAGACAGCAGCCTCTGGTCACCTTCTCTCCCCACCCCCCCAGCTCCTCTTGGTCCTGGCAAAGAGGAAGGAGCAGTCCAGCCCCACAGAGGAGGGGAGACAATTCTCAGTTTCCGTGGACAGGTGGGGGCATCCTGGTTGCCAAGTCCCGAGCTCCATCTGCAGCTCACTGCAACCTGAGATAATCATATGGGGACCCCCCTGGGCCTCTCCTGTGTCCCCACCTGCCATGTGTGGGGGAAACTTGATGCCATGTGTGGCTCCCGATGGCAGCCACGGAGCCAATCTGCCTGCAGCATCATCCTTTTGTGGGTGGGAGTGACAAGGGCCTTCTCTGGTGTCAAGGTGTGGTGGCCTTTACAGTCGCCCTCTCCTCTGCTAACACCACCAGTTCCATTGTCTTTCCTGAAAGACTTTAAACATGCCTTCCCTAGGCCAGAGCCTGTGGACTTTCTCAGAAAAGGTCTAGGCGAGAGACAAGCATGGTGGGGCACAACTGGAATCCCAGCACTCTGGGAGGCCAAAGCAGGAAGATCATAATCTTGGATGCAGCCTGGGCAACTTAGCTAGTGAGACCCTGTTTCAAAATTTAAAGCAATAAAAAAAGACTAAGGCAGTAACTAATCCTGGGTTCATCTCCAGTGCTATAAAAGGAAGGAGCGGAGAGGCAGTAAGTATTTGGGCTTCCGTTCTTGTAAAGAAAAGCTGCCACCTATAAGGTGGGGGTGCTGTGTTCCAATAAAACTTTATTTTCAGACACTGAAGCTCAGATTTCATACACTTTTTCTTTCTTCCTTTTTAAAAATTATGTATTTGGTACAGGATCTTACTACGCAGCTCAGACTCATAGTGGTCCTCCTATTTTCAGCCTCCCCAATGCTGGGATTGCAGGCATGCACCACCACTCCTGGATTCAATGGCTCAGCATGCCCAGGGGTGGGGGCCAGCCCAGCATGTGGTGCTGGGGATCGAACCCCAGTCCCTGCACTGGCCTAAGCAGGAGGTTAGTCCACTGAGCTGTCTCACCGGCCCTTCATACATTTTTCACATGTTATGAAATACTCTTTTCCTTCTGATTTGCTTTCCTGCCGTTCAGAGATGTAAACGTCATTGTTTGTGGGCTGAGCTGGCACAGGCAGCAGGCCAGGTCTGGGCCAAAAGGCTGCAGCGTGCCACCTGCCCAAGGCCACCCCAGAAGCAGCCTGTCCCTGAGGGTGAGTGCAATGTGAGGGATGTACCGCACACCCTGCAATGCCTCTCTCCTGGTGGGCAGCCTGGCTCAGGGCCTGGCACATAGTAGGTTCACAGGAACTGTTGCCCACATGTGCTCCTGCATGTGCCCTGTGGAGATTCACACCATCCAGGCAAGGAGCAGCTACTATCATTGTTTTGTTTGTTGGGGGGCGGGGGAGAGCCCTGGGGATCGAGCCCAAGGCCTTCACACTGAGCTACATCCCCAACATTTTTTTTTTTCTTTTTCTGGCCTTTTTGAGATGAGGTCTTGCTATGCAGCTTGGGCTGGCCTTGAGCTCATTTTGTAGCCCAGTCTGATCTCGAACTAGCAATAATCCTCCTGCCTCAGCCTCCTGAGTACTGGGATTACGGGCATGTGCCACCATGCCTGGCCCCCAACACCTGTTAAATTTAATATTTTGAGACAGTCTCACCGAGTCACTAAGGTACCCAGATGCAGTTTGAGCTTGTGATCCTCTGGCCCTGGCCTCCCAAGAGTGCTGGGGTTACCACCATGCACCCACCAAATCTGACTAAGCCCCATTTTATAGATGAGGTACTGGAAACCCAGAGAAGCCAAGTGGCTTGCCCACAGTCACCCAGCTAGCTGAGGAAGAGGAGGAACTGACATTGCTTCCTGGGTGGCTGGGCCTTTGTCTGGGGCACTAGGCCTCCAAGGGGGGTGGCCGGGGTCAGAGGCGCCCAGCCTGCCCCCATCTGTCCCAGCTGAGTCCTGTGCTGTTTTGGCTCCTTTGGTGGACTGGGGTTCTTGTGGGTCTTTTCCAGGGCAAGGTTAGGTCCCTAGGGTGCTGCTTCTGCCTTCTCAACAACTCCAGATCCAGGATGGGGCTGATTCTGGATCCCTCCTTCAGTGGCCGCCCACCCCTCCCTCAGCTTTCTGTCTGAGCTGCGAACCATGTCTCTGTGGTCCCCACCTGCAGCTGTGGACAGGCCCCCTCTGCCCATGGCCTCTGCTCAGCCTTGTTGTCCTCAGCCTCCAGCCCAGCCTTTCTTTGTCAAGATTACAGATCCCATATGTCAAAGGGGGATAATCACCCTGACACCTTCCAGCTCCCAGCATCAGTCTGGGAATTGGGGTGCACTTCTGGGCAGCCCAGACTCCACAAGCATGTGGCAGGCTGTGACCTGCCTTGTTGCGGTGGGGTGTCTTGGGAAGATTCTGAAATTGGAGGTCAGGGCACCCCCCTTTGGACTTGTAGGCAGTGACCCCAGGCCAAGAGTGGTCACTACCACTCCTTCTCCCTTCTAGATATTTCTCACAGAACATCTTGGCCTCAGGGATTCCCATCACCTCGGCCAGAGTTCATCGGAAGTTCCCCTCAGCCCACTTCCTTGTCCTCTGTCCCCTGGAGGCAGACAGGCGAGGAGGGGACAAGGGTCATAAGAGAGCTGGGGAAGGAAGATGCGGGGGCTGAGGATTGGATGGGGTGAGGCTGTAGGGTCTCCAAGGGGGTCAGCATGGAGGTGCCACCAGGCAGAATGTGCATGGGACATTGCATTCTTGAAGACAGTGAGATGGCAGGTGGCCCACATCAGCAGCTGGGGGAGTGGTGCTGAGGAAGAGGCAAGCAGAAGGGATCGAGGACTCAGCTGTTCCTCTCCTCTGTCCCTTCCCTTCCTGTGGTGACGGCAAGCTAAGAGAGCTGGGCTTCCCCCTAGAAGCAGAAGCAGCCCTCCAGTGTCAGACCTGCCCAGAGAGCCATCTGCCTGTTATCCCCAGAAATATAGGGACAGGATCCCCAGTGCTAGACACTTGAGAATCAAGGAGAGAAGGAAAGGAGAAAAGGAAGGATGGAGAGGACAGATGGAAGGATGAGAAAGAAGAGAAGATGGAAGGAAGAGAAGAGGAGCGAAAAAAGAAAAGGAGAGAGAGGAAAGGAGAGAAGGGGGCTCCTGAATATGCTCCCCAAATTTTTGAAGTCTTTCCATGTGTATTCACCTATTTACTTGCTCTTCCTGGTATTTTCCGCCCTCTCACAAGTGCTCATTTATCTCTCGGGCTCCAGATCCAGCTGGGATTGGCAGCCCTGTGCCCGTGGGCCTGTTGGCTTGGCGACACCCCTTTGTTAAGCACCACCATCTGAAAATGTCAAACCATTTCCAGCGGGTCAGGCCCAGGTCCCTCCCCTTCTTCCCCTTCTCCTTTTTCAATTCCAGTTGCTGCTGCCCAAGTCGAAAACTTCCTCTGTCTCCATGGAGATGGAGGAGGGCTGTCTCTCTTTTTCCATCCCAAACATCTGTCTCCATAAACAGTTGTGCACTTCTGGCACCTCCTCCTTCTGGCCAGGGCCAGGGGAGGAAGTGCTTTGTTTATTTGGAGGGGTCGGTTTCCTCGCTAGCTCCTCTTGGGGTTGGACCTGGGGCTGGTGGCTGCAGCCCTGGACGCAGGGAGCCCTGGGCATGTGGCCAGCCCTTTCTGCTCCTCTGGGGCCAGCTTTCTAGTCAGGCATCTGTAGACCGCGACTCTGCTTTGCTAGCTGGGTTGCCTTCTGTAGGATACTTTACCTCTCTGAATTTCTGTTTCCCCTTGATGAAGCGGAAAGCTTAACGGAGTTGTCAGACAGGTATTGAGAGCTTCAGAGATCAGGTACAGTCAAGAGGCACCTACTTCAGATGCTCTCGAGGTACTTCCTGCCCAGTGAGTCCCTGGGTAAGAGGCTACCTTCAGCAGCAATGCTTAGGAGAATGCTTAAGCCAAGAGGTTGCTAGTCCAGGACTCTACAGGTGATTGGCAGCAGGGACCAGATTCCACCTCGAAAGATAAGCCCCTCAGGACCCCAGGGTTTTCCGTTTGCTAGCTGAGGAGCCCTGGAGAAGCAGCCTCCTACCCAGCCTAAAGCTTCTTAGATTATTTCTGAAAAAAAGGTTGGGTAAGCTAAGAAGTTAGCTGGGATTTTGCTGGGAGGCAAGGTTGAGAAGGCACAATGAGTGGGATAGGGGTTAGGGACAGGGACTTGGGCTCAGTGCTATGGAATGGTGGCTAGACGATTACAGCATTGGCCTGACCCGTCATCCCCAGTGAAGCCACCATGGAAACCTGCCTTGAGACACTGGGCTGAAGTAACAGCGACTCTCCTCCGGGCCTTGACATGTCTACATCCCATTCCAAAACCAGCGTCCTTTTGTGTCCACAATTCCCTGTGTGGGCCAAAGACAGATCATTTATCCTACTGTGTCTCCAGATGACCCAAGAAGAACCTTATACACACCCAAGTTAACCTCCGAAGTGAGCTTTGGCCCTGGGCAGGAAGCATCTACCCTCTGTCTGGGCATTGTGGTGCACGCCTGTAATCCCAGCCCTCTGGAAGGACAAGGCAAGAGAATTCCAAGTTGTAACCCAGCAGACTGGGCAATTTAGATACTTGGCAAGGCTCTGTGTCAAAAATAAATAAATAAATAAATAAATAAAATTTTAAAAGAGCTGGGGATGTAGTTCAGTACAAAGAGGCCAGGTCAGTCCCTGGGATTCATCCCATGTATTTGAATCCAGTTCCTGGCTCACCTTGAGTGGCTCATTTCTCTGAGGCTTGGTTGGATCATCTGTGAAATGGGTGGCAGGGTACAGTAATTGTCTCTACTGGAGGGCACACTGACTGACTGCTTAGGGAAAGCCCACGAGGGACTCCAGAAACAGAGGACCTTGATACTGAGATTACCAGTGGGCTCAGCGGCAGCCTGGGCTCCCCAGGAGCTAGTTGCACAGGGGTGGGGCTGTCATTGCAACTTCTGAGAAGTGCAGCAGAACAGGGCGGTGTGGAGCAGCTGGGCTGCACAGGCCAAGAGCCAGTTCTGGCAGAGGCAGAAGCTCAGGGCTGCCTCTGTCCTGGGCCTTCTCCATCTGCCCCAGTGTCCTAACTAGGGCTCAGCTGGGACCTGTGAGGACCCAGCGCAGCAGGGTGGGATGGGCCCTCCAAAATACTCGAGTGCCACCCTCTCTCCACCTGTACCCAGGTCCTCACCAATGGGAGAGGTTGGTAGGGTGGAGACTAGGATGCAGATAACTGAGGGACCATCTTCCAGAGGCAGGAGCTGCGCCTGGGAGAGTAGATGCTCCACTCTCTGTGGATTTGACTTTGTGTAAATCCACAGAGAACATCCAAGCACAGTGAGCAGCAGGCCCCAAGGACAAGGTTCTTAGTGTGGGGTCGAGTGCCAGCCCTGCTTCAGAGTGTCTTCTCTCTCCTGCTGTCTTCCAAGAGACAAAATAAACTTATCAGAGGACAGAGGAAGCAAGGGGACATCTATCCACAGTTCTCCTGCAGCGCTTAGCACCCTGGAAGGAGTCGTCTGTGTCCTGGGCTCTGCAGCAGCAGGAAACCCAGGCCAGGTGTGGCCAGGTGTGGCCAGGTAGTGCCCCACAGAGCAGCCTCGGATGAGTACAGCCAGGGGTGTCTGAGGTGGCTCATGACAGGTGAATGACACAAGATACTTTCCCGTATTGTGAGTCTGTAAGAAATGCTCCTGGTCTTTTTTTTTTTTTTTTTTTTTTTTTAGGAACTGGGGATTGAACTCAGGCCCTTGTGCTTGCCA
>NDGN011308988.1:0-13058 GCA_002564285.1 Tympanoctomys barrerae
AAGTGCAAGGTTCTGAGTTCAATCCCCGGTTCCTCAAAAAAAAAAAAAAAAAAAAAAAAAAAACCAGAATTCATTGGTCTGCAAGACAGCTCAGCCGACCAAGTGCCTGCTCAGGTACGCACGGGACCGTACTGCAGTACTGCAGTAGCCAGCCCTGGGGCGCTACACTGGCCGCCCAGTCCCGCCTGGAGGCTCACGCCTGTAATCCCAGGTCCTGGAAGGTTGAAAGCAAGAGGATCACTGAGTCCGCACTGCACAGTGAGATCTTTACCAAACATATTAAAAATTTTAAGAAGCACAAAAGAATTTATCAATTATCTACCAGTGAGTTTACAGTATCGCCCGTTTTAGTTACTGACAAAAGAAAGAAAAATAGCATGAAAAACAACATGTTTGTTTTATTTTCAGGAGATTATTAGACAATCTTAGCAACGGTTAACATCTTTTTATTTGCTGAGAATTAGATTAGGAAACAAAGAAGACCCTTTGAATTTAATTTAATTCCCGTATCATTTTGCTCTGCTGCTACTTTAAATTCCGTAGGTAAGTAGTATGCTTTTTAATTTTTAAACAAGTGATTTACCTTTCATTATAGTTTAACCTTAAAAGTTTAATTCAGTGTATTTGTTATTAAATCCATTATTTCACTTTATTGACTAATTAAAAGTCATAAATAAATTGTAGGTCATTTTATTTTATTTTATTTACTTATTTTCTATGTATTTAGTACAGGGTCTCACTACACAGATCTGACTCACAGTGATCCTCCTGTTTTCAGCCTCCTGAGCGCTGGAATTCCAGGCCCGTGCCAGCGCCCAGGCTCAGTCGCCATCTCAGTGTGCTCCAGGGGCGTGGCCAGCGTGGCACCCTGGGGCACCCCGTTCCTGCACCTGCCTAAGCAGGCGCTTTAACCTGCTGAGCTATCTGGCCGGCCTTTCATAGGTCATTTTCAATCAGTGTTTAACTAGAGGTGGGGAAATGAGTTGGACAATTACTGCTTTAAAAAGTCTCATTTGCTGAGATGGAACAAGAAAACAGTGGATTTTAAAATTCATAAAAATAGAGAACGTTGGCAAAAGGAGAGAAGAGCATCCACCTGCGATTGCTGAGTGGTTTTGAAAGTTTCCTCTCCTGATCTACATTTCTACAGCGTGTGGCTGTTACTCAGGCACAGCGGGAACAACAACAGCAGCCACGCTTCACATGAATAGCAGGCAGTTCCCCAGAGCCTCGTGTCAGGCAACCCACACCGGGTCTCGGGCTTCCTAGTTAAGCTAGTACTACAAATTGTAATGTGTGTATAGAAGGGCCTCCAATATTGGATGAAAATGCATTCGAGTCTGCACACTATAGGTACAGTCCTCCTTGATTTTCAGAAATATTTATGTTAATCTCTAAAATTTATGATGATTCTAAACAATTTTCCCTTTCTCATTTTTATTTGAAATTCAAATAGCTCTTCCAGTCAGTTTTTATCAATTTAAAATTGATTCATGTAATAAGGAATATAAAGTAGAGTAGTTAGTATGAGTTATAGCTAAAAACACACTACCAAATGTATATGCCACATTGGAGCATGGTTATGACAATCTATAGTGTCACAGCCAGTCACCTTCCTCTGGCTGGCAGAGAACAGTGTGTGGAGATAACGCCTGTCTAGCTAGCTCTCATCTGTCTGCTGCTACCTAAGTAGCTCCCTTGGAGGTGTCGGCGCAGTTTGTATTCTTTCAAACAAAATGTGGAAAGTGCTGAGGTAAGGACAAAGGGGCAAGAGAGATTTTATATTTGGGACATATTTTGGAGTGTGTTAGTGTATCAGCAAGGAACAATGGCAGTGCAGTAATATTTACAATGTCTTTACAGGTGGAGATCTCCACAGCGCGTGCCTAGCCCGCTTGTTCTACTGTTAACTGAAGTTACTTGTGCATGTTGGATTATGTTACCAAGCCAATAGGAAGCTGATGTCAAGTGGCCAGCGGGCTCTGGCAGGGGTGCCTTGGTTCACCGGGATTCTGTTCACAACCAGAATGGACCAGAACCAAGTCATTTTTCCCCATAAGGTAAGTTGAGCTTAACCAATTAATTTTTTAAAATTAATTCACCAATTTATTTATTAAAGAGAGTACAAAATAGTATTAAATTGAAAAATTACATGTGAAAACAAAGAAAAATTACAAGTGATAAAGAATTTCAATAACAAAATAGTATGAATTTCACAGTATTTTTTGTAATGCCTAGTGTTGTCTTCTAACTAGCTGTTTATATTGCCAGATACACGCATGCAAAATTGGAAAAAGAAAGAAATATATAAGAAATTAAGAAAAGCAAAAGGACAAACAAACAATTGATGGGAGGAGACAAAACAAATTGAACATTAATTGCTGCTTTCCATAGACCAGCAGAAATCCACGGTACAGTTGTACAAACCATCCTTCTTACATACATACCTACCTCTCCTTCCCTCACTCCCTCTCCTGTCCTCAAATCAGTAATTATTTCCTTTTAGATAGTTTCATTCCTTTCCCCAAATATCTATTGTAGTCTTCAAGTTTTATTTTCTACTTCAGGTTCTCAAACGAGGGAGATAATATGATGTTTGCAATTGCAGATTCGTATTATTTCACTTAGGAGTGTGTACTTTCATACAGTGCAACTAGAGCCCTCACTGTAGTTCCCACCAGCAGTGGAGAAGGGTTCCTTCTCCCCCGAGCCCATCCAGCATGTTATTGGCTGACTTCTTGGTTAGCCACTCTTTCCAGGATGAGATGGAATCTGAGTGTTGTTTTAATTTACATTTCTCAAATCACCAGTGCTGTTGAACATTTTTTTCATGTACTTATTTGCCATTCATGTTTCTTCATCTGAAAAGTGTATATTCATCTCAGATGCCCATTTTTGGATTGGGTCTTTGAACTTGGGGGGCCTCATTTTTAAAACTCTTTATATGTATTAGATAGAAGGCCTTTCACAGAGGGAGAGATAGCTATACTTTTTTCCCAGTTTTTAGGTTTTCTTTTTATTTGAAATCCAAATAGCTCTTCCAGTCATTTTTATCAATTTAAAATTGATTCATTTAACAAGGAGATTTCCTTTGAAGCGCAGAAATTTTTAAAAGATGAGATCCCAGTTGATGATTCTTTGAAGTATTTCCCATGTGGTTTGGTTTTTGTTTATGAACTCTCTACCTACCCCTATATCTTTAAGTTTTCTACCTATACTTTCCTCCAGATGATTGAGTGTTTCTGTTTTAATGTTTAAATCTTTGATCCATTTTCACTGTAGTTTTGTGCCTGGTGATAGACATGAGTCTAATTTTAGCCTTTCGCATGTGGAAATCCAGTTTTCCCAGCATCATTTATTAAAGATGTTATCTTTCTTCTAGTGAACATGTTTGGTTCCATTGTAAAAGATTAGGTGACTGTGTTTGCATTTGTGTCTGTATCTTCTAATCTGTTCCACTGATCTTCTGTCTGCCTCTATGCCAGTACCATGCTGATAGTAGCTTTATAGTGTAATTTCGTGTCAGGGACTGTGATAACTCCTATCTTTCCTTTATTTCCCAGGATTGCATTTGCTATTCTGGGTCTCTCCTGGTTCCAGAAGAATTTCAGGAAATTTTTTCTATTTTTCTGGGTTATACTAATGGTATTTTAATTGGGATTGCATTGAATGTGTATAACAATTTTGGGAATATGGCCATCTTCACGATGTTGCTTTTTGCTATCTAAGAACATGAAACATGTTTCTGTTTTCTGAGATCCTCTACAATGTCTTTTGTCAGAGTACCATAATTTCACAATATAAATCTTTTACTTTCTTTGTGAGATTGAGTCCTCAACGTTTCTTTTTGGGGTTATTATGAAAGACATGGTTTCCCTAATTTCTCAGTGAATTCATTGTTTGTGTACAAAAATGGTGCTGATTTTTGAGTGTTAACTTTGTATCCTGTTACATTACTGAATTTGGTGATTAAATCTACAAGATTCTTAGTGGAGTTTTTTGGGATCCTTTGTGTAGACTATCATGTCATCTGCAAAGAATGATAAATTTACTACCTCTCCAATCTGTATTCCTTTAATTACTCTCTGTTGTCTAATTGCTCTAGCTAATATTTGCAGAGCCATATTGAATAGGAGTGGTGACAGTGAAAATCCTTGTCTTCCTCCTCATTTTAAAGTCAAGGCTTTTAGATTTTGCTCATTTTGAGTGATGTTGGCTGTTGATTTCACATAAAAGCTTTTATCATGTTAATATGTAGACCATCTAGCCCAATTTTCTTTAAGGTTTTTATCATGAATGATAAATACATATTTATAATTCTTATGGCTTCCTCTTGAAGTTTTCCCTTAACATGTATGTAGTGTTCTTCTTTATCTCTTTGTATGATTTTTGGTTTGAAGTTTATATTCTTAGCAAACAAAACAGCTACCCCTGCTTGTTTTCTGGTTTCTGTGACATGAAAAATTATTTTTCCATTCTTTAACTTCTAGTCTGTAAATTTCCTTTTATGTTAAATGTTAGTCTGTCTGTCTTTTTGATTAGTGAATTGAAGCCATTTATGTAGATGGTTGTGACTGATATGTAATGCCATCTTTTTCATATTATTTTCTTGCTATAGCTTCTGTAATTTTTTCCTCTTTTTAATTTTTTTGCTCTGTATGGTGGTTCTTTTCTATTGTTTTTAAAGTAGTGGTTGTTTCTGTCTCTTTCTAGAATACCTTCCAGGATTCTTTGTAGGGTTGATTTGGTGATCATCAGTTTCTTCAGTTGTTTCTTTGTCACGGAAGTATTTGGTCCCACCACTGAATTTGATAGTTTTGGAGGGTATATCAATTTTTCTTAGAAGTTATTATTTTCAGGACCTTAAATTCTTCACCCCATGCTCTTCTTGATTGATGGTTTGTGTTGAGAAATCTGCCTGATTCTGTGGGTTTTCCATTGCAGGTGATCTTTTTTGTTGTTGTTGTTCTTTTTTTCATAACAACTTTTAATATCCTACTCTTTTGCTGACTTTCTGAGATCTTGATTATTATGTGTAAAGGCAGATATTTGTTTTGATTTTTGCTATTTGAAGTTCTATATACCTCACTTACCAGTATGTCCAATTCTTTTTTCATATTTGGAAAATTTTCTGCTGGAACTTCTGTAAATAATCTTTTTATGTAATTTGTGTTGTCTCTTGCTGTTTCACTGACACCTATCCTTCTCATATTCTTGTATTATTATTTTTCTTATATTATTTTTCTTTGTGTTGTCCTGTAGCTCCTCAATTATTATTTTCTGCTTCCTCATTTTATTTCAGAGGCATTTCCTTTCATGTTCATTAGCTGCACCACCGTCTTTGAGGTCAGAAAGTGTTTTCAGTTTCGTTTACTCAGTTTTTCCAGCTTTCAATGGAATTCTTAATTTCTTGGCTATCTGTTTGCTCTGTTCCATGGTTTTTAATTCTTGCCTGTATTGCTCATTCAGTGTGTGTGTCATTTTTCTATTCTCTATTTTTATCTGTTTTCTTTAGTTGTGCTAATCAATTCTTTCATACTTTTTGTCAGTTCTTTTTTAAACTGAGAGATTATTTCAGCTCTTATTTCTTCTATAGTCTGACAGACTTGCTTCTTTACTTCAGTTGGTATCATTTCAGAAATTTCAGGTATAAAATTTGCAAGTTTTTGTATGTCATTGTCTCCTGGAGTTGTTCTGGGTGAGCTGGAGAACTGAGAATGCCTTTTGCTCTTGCATTTTGCTATTTTTGAATCTCCTAATAATCACCAAAACTTAGATTTTGTGGTAGAGTGGTGAGAAGTGGGTCAGTAAGGTGTCCCCTATACTGGGGATCAGGGTAGGACTCACCAAGGCTTTCAGTACTAGTGGGGGAGAATAGCCAATACTCAACAAGTCTTTGTTGCAGGTGGTGGATGTGGACCAGTGTTATGGTTTGTGTCTAGTTGTCTCCTGCATTTGCAGTAGTGGTGCAGGGACTTCTAGAGTTTGAGATTAGTTCATGATCCCCTGGGATTATGGCTTTTATTGCTGCAGGGATTATGGGTATATTACACTCAGCCTGGGGCATATAGCTTGAATGCAACTTACGGGAGGCAGGCTTGCTCTCTGTTGCCCTTGTTGCCGCTGCTCTTCTCCTTTGCTTTCTTTCTTTTTGCTGCTCCAATGAAAGGCTGCCCTCTGCCCTGCGCCGCTCTGCCTTGGAGCCAGCCGAGTATGGACTGAAGCCTCCAGCGTCTGTGAGCTAAATAAAGCTTTCTTTCCTTCATTTTGGGTGCCAGATATTTGTTCCAGCAATGAGAGAAGAATAACTGAGGAAGAATTTGGTACCAGAGAAGTGGGGTTGTTGCTGTGGCCAAGCCTGCCTGTGTCACCATTAAGCCATAATGTCCATTTGGTTTTAGATTAATGTGTCATTTTTAAGAATATTCGGGGAAATATTTACTCATTATTCAGAAATATTTTACAAAATGATTACTTTGATTCTTAGAACTTTGAAATTATTTAACTGTGAAGTTTTCTTTGACTGTATATTCTAAGGATATACATTCCAGAAAAATTTATTTTTTGAATTCTGATATATGCCTTCAGGTATTCATTTTAATAGCTTTATGAAAAAGAAGAGAATATTCTCACCTTTAAGTTCTCTTTAAACTTTTCCTTTTTAAGCAAACAGAGACCACAAATAGTTAAGGTCCAGGTGTATTTTATATATTTTCTCACTTGGGAAGTATTAACTGTTATTCTATTTTACAATTTTTAATATTGATAGCTATCATTACTATAAAACATTTGGGTTCAAGACACAGGGCAAACAAAGCAAAATGGATATGCAGGATTGTCTAGAAGAAAAAAAGCTTCAGAATAACAAGGGAAGCAATCACTGAGCAAAGGAGCGCCATAAAGTAGGCAAGACTATTTGCAAACTAACACATAGTTATGGCTTAATAACCCACAACCTGTAAAGGGCATAATATACAAATCCTCAAGAACAAAGAAGTCAAATTGATAAATGAAGCTTTGCTCCAGCCCTATGAGATTTACACCTAGCTGGCATACTAACTGCATCATCAAAAGAGCTTTCCACACTTTTATCAATCCAGATGCTTGTGGATGGCTAGAAATGCGGTAAACAAATTCTATGAGCATGAACCCATTAACTCACTGCTTTGGCCATGAAATACAATCCTTGGTCAGAGGCAATGCTGCATGGAATTGGCGGCTAAGCGTTCTGTGAGTCCATGGATGGTAGTTTGGCAAGAAGCATTATGTGCAGGGAGGGAAACCCATATCCAGAGTAGGAGCCTGTTCCTAGAAGATAAAGTTCTGCTCCTTCCATGATACAAGCCATCTAACATAGTCAACCTGACACCAGGTTCCAGCCTGATCACCCAGGCAGTGGTGCCATATCAGGATTCAGCGCTGGTCTCTGCTGCTGCCATATGTGGCATTCATCAGCGGCTGTGGCCAGATCAGCCTTGGTGAGTGGGAGTCCTATGCATAACCTTCCTCCTTGCCAACATAGCCTTAAGTTCATGAGTTCTTAAATTGTTTTATTGCATAAATCAGTAACAATTTTGTAGGCTTCCTTTTGTTTCACTTTTGAGAACACCATGGCTAATTAGCCCATGTCATAGGTCTACATTTGTCAAATCATTGCGATCATTGTTCTGCTTTTGTTGCATATATCATGTGTACATTTTGTATTTGTTGATTAAAGGCTTCCACTTGACCCCTGCTGTTCTAGGACCCAATCAGAACCCATTCCCCTGAAGTCTCCCAACTTAGTAACTGCTGTCTCCACTCTAAGGTCTGACATACAGAGAGCAGAAATGACAGACAGGACTATGGGATGCTGACGCTTCCCTCACAAATCTGTTTCTGAAGGAGTCGGAGAAGAGCACATTCTCTGTTTCATCCCAGTGCAGTTTATTAGGCGTAACGTGATGAATCCACTCCAGAACCCACATTTCCCTGAGCCACTGAATTGTCTCATCTGCTTTAAGGCACTGAGTGCCAGGCATCTCTAACCCATTCACAGTGGGCCATCTTTTCATGCAAACTTCTCCTAATGGCCAGATAAACTATTATGACCTGTATTTGTTGATTCCACAAGCTGTAACATTCAATTCAGAATTCCTACCTAATGGTTCTATATTTAACTCAGCATGGTCAAAATGTGTATGACTTTGCCACCATTTCCCACATCCATAAAATCCATTCTCACACTTCCTCCTCAGGCCTCTGATTATGAGGGTTAGAAAACTTAAGCTCTTTGGAGGCTGGCAAGATAGCACTTAGGCATGCACAGGAACAGGTGTTCGATCCTCGGCACCATATGCAGCACTGGCCCCACCCCCAGGTGCACTGAGCCAGCCAGTGAGACAGGGCGTGGCGGCACACACCTGTAATCCCAGGGCTGGGGAGGCCAAGACAGGAGGACCACTATGAGTCTGAGCTGTGTGGTGAGACCTTGTACCAAATATATTTTTAAAAATAGAAAGAAAGAAAAAAGAAATTCTTTGGGAGACCAACAGACCTCCTCTGGGTCACACGTTGCACATAACCCATAGGAACTTTCTTCAATTCAAATTTGGTTAAACTTGAGCAGTTGCAGAGTATGGCATTTTCTCTCTCTCTCTCTCTGTCTCTCTCTCTCTGTCCCTCTCTCTCTCTCTCTCTCTCTCTCTCTCTCTCTCTCTCTCTCTCCCTCCCTCCTCCAGTATATATGCAAATGCAATCATAGAAAGAACTTGCAAGGCAAGGAGATAGCTCAACAGTGCAGGACCTGCCTATCAAGTCCAAGATCCTGAGTTCAATTCCCATATGTGCATTGATATACACGTGTGTGCACATAATCATAATCTTCACTTAATATTGTAAGATTCATGTGTTACAAACAGTTACAAGGCATAAAAATAACCAGGAAAATATGACCTATGATGATGAAAGAGAACCTGTTGAAAGAGTTCTGGAAATGACATGGTTGTTAGAATTAGAAAACAAGAAAGTTAAACTCTGTTATAAATGCATCCCACATGTCCACAATTAACAAGTGTATCCATTTTAAATAAACATGGGTCAGATATGTAGAATGAGTATACATGTCAGATGAAAACAAAACCTCATGGATCCAGTAGCACACTGAGTATCAGAGAAGAAAAGTGAGTAAGAACGAAGCCATACAAAAAGCTCTAAGGGAAATAAATAAGAAAAATAGGAAAAAAGTTAGATGTTGGGGACAAATTAAATGTAATGCAAAACAACAATATACACAAGAAGGGAAGGAAGAAAAACCAATGAACAAATAGCAATGGAGAATTTCCCAATTTGAAATTAATTATAGGCCTTAGAAGGAATAGTTAATAAACCCTAAGGACATAGAGGAAGGAAGAACCAGAAGTCCAAGTGGGAAGCGAGGGCAAGAGGGAAGAAGAGGCGCTTGCACAAATGGAAGGAGGAGAGTGCACAGCAATTGTACAAAGAAGGGTAGTAAGATTTTTCAAAACCTGTGATAAAAATAAAAGTTTAGCTGGTCATAAAATGCCTCTATGTAACTCTCAGAGAAGGAAAAATAAGGATGTTATCAGAGTGCTTATCAAAAGGAAAAAAGACACAACAGAAGAAATTGTGAAGGCAGTAAGCAACGTACTGAACACGTGTTTCAGGTAAGAAAATCCTGAAAAATATTTTAAAATAAAGACAAAATGAAAAACTTGTTCAGAGCTATGAACTTTCCATGATTATTCACCAGCTACCTGCAGTACAAGACATTTTAGAAGAAGCTTTTTGGAAAGGATAATGACAGCGGATGCATATGGATTTTCACACACACAAAAAGGTACAGCAGATAGATAGATAGATAGATAGATAGATAGATAGATAGATAAGAACGCATCCCATTTGTTTACTTATTATAAAAATGTAATATATTTTGTAGCAAGGATATATGTACTATTTTTTATCAACCATATTATAAACTGCTGAAAATGGAAGCTGTAAGTTTCAATTTATAGAAACATGGCTTAGTACAATTGTCTTTCAAATTCAAATAGCATTAAAGAGACATTTTCCTTTACAAATACATGTTAAAATTACTTTAAATGTAGTTTTGTAAAAACTGTTTTAAAGAGTTCCTCACTTATTAATAAGTATGCTTTAATATTATTTGTTAAAACACTACCCTCCGCCGCAGGCATGTAGCACACACCTGTCATTGGCTCTGGAGGACCAAGGCTGGGTGGAAAAACGATTGCGCTCAGCCACGGAAGCTTAGAGACTTAGTGGGACGTGATTTCAAAATGTAAAAGGTAGTCTGGAGGGTCTAGGGATGTAGCTCAGTCCCAAGACATGGGGCTCAATCTTTAGATGAGAAAAGGAGAAGAATCTCGGATGCAATCAGCAACAGGAAATACATATAGTCTCTTAAAATTATGCTAGAATTTTAAATTGAAAATAAGATTCAGTTTTCATATTCTATGACCATTTTGTTCTTCTGTAATTTAACACAATCACTGCAAAATAGATCCATGATTCTTTTATTTGTACTGTCAGGTATTTCCCTTTTTACTCTAACTGACCTCCTTTATTTGCTTTTTCTTCCCTTCACTGACGTGCTGTAACTGTCAATATCCTTCTGCATTTTCAGAATACTCATTGCTCGCGTCTCATGCATTTCTTTTCTTGTTACTCTTATCCACATTATATTGTCCTACAATAAATTTTAGTACCTGACTTTTTCTCTTTATTTTTCAAAACAAAAAGTGTTAAAACCTGGTGCCGTTTCGTGAATTGCCACATGCACAGGACTTTACGCACGGGCTCCACGTAGGAGGTGCAGCGGTTCCTCGGCTCAGGAATTTAATCCCTTCTATGGTTCTGGGGAAGATGGCCAGGTCTTTTTCATCATCCAGGGTGGAGTTTGGAAAGGGAAGTAAAATTTTTCAGGATGCTTCTGATTAGAAACTATACTTGCCTGGCAAGCTCAGGGTCCTGAGTTCAATCCCTGGTACGATAAAAAAGAAACAAACAAACAAACAAACAAACAAACAAAACCATACTGTTTTATGCACAGAGGTGTTGCGGATGATTGCGCTTATCGCCCCTACTTGATCTCCTGTCATACCTCATGGATGGTTTGCTCGACCATGGTGAAAACCTCATGACTACGAATGACACCTCAAGGCCATCTCTTTCAAATGCCCCACACACCTGCCCCTGTTCTGCCTTCCATTTTCCCCCGATGCACTCATTGCCTTTTGAAATCCACATTCACTATGACTCTTGGACTCAGTCCTTTGCTCAGATGGTGACAAACCTGTGTTTTATGCAGATCGTGCCAGCTATATATCTTGTCCACTCATGGAAAACATTGGGAATGTGCAGGACTGAGTCCTTCATGCAATGGAGATGAGGTCACGCTGGAAGTCGATTATGGAATGGAGCAGAGATCCTGGCTAGCTGTCCACTGGATCCCGGTGGGCTCGTTTATAAAATATATTTTTACTCCTCAAATATTGACATCTTGCCAGCTGACATTATGAATGAGTCAACAGCCAAGAGGAATAGCATCCTATGGGACAAAACAGATGATTTCAATATGCAAGTCTGATTGTCTGGGGTAGACTAAGGTGACATGCAGTGGGCATTTAATATCTTGTGCTGACATTTTACAGAGAGAAAGAACTTGAATATCTACTGGATGACTTTTTAAAAATATCTATGGTACAGGGTCTCACTATGCAGTTCAGAATCAGAGTGATCCTCCAGTTTTCAGCCTCTGAAGTTCTGAAATTATAGGCCTGTGCTACCACACCCAGTCTTGGTGAACCATCTGCTCAGTGTGTTCAGGGTGGGGACAGCATGGCATGTGGTACAGGGGATTAACACAATTGTCCTTGTACTTGCCGGGCTGTCACCAGCCCTGAATGCCTTTAGATAATGTGTTTCCTCCAAATACATTTACCCAAATATGTGCTAGAAATAATGATGAATAGTCCTCAGCCCAGGTGACACACCAGGACCCAGGGCTGTCAGAAGGTTTACAGAAAACCAGCGTGAAGAAGTGCCGAGGTGTGGCTGCATTATGAATCCCCAGCAGCCCTCAAGAGCTTGTAAGTCCAACCCCCCAAGAGCTGCTAACAGGCTTCTGGGTTCTCTGCTTCTTATTTTTAGATTACTGAGAATTGTAACCTCTAAATGTGCTTTTGGTTGTGCCAAATTTTTGTACTGCATGTATTACAAGAAGGAAAATTGCAGAAGTATGACTAAAATTTAAACATCACACTTAAAAGTGCATGCAAGCGCATGCACACACACACACACGTGTGTGTGTGTGTGTGTCTGTCTGTGATATAGTACTAATGCTGTTTTGTAACTAGCCCTAAAACCCTTATTGTTCTCCAGAGTTAGGCATTTTTACTCCTCTATATTTACTATTATGGTTTCAGCAATATCCTTATAATTTAATTCCTTGACATACTAATTTCAGAACTGGCCTGATTTTCTTTCTTCTAGTATTTGAAGGATTCATCTGGATTATAATTTCCGGGGTCCTGCCTATTACCTCAGTAGTTTAAGTGCCTGCTTACATGGAGACAGTCAACCTCAGGATACAGTGGTTCAATCCCCAGAACCTCATGCCTTATGAGACCTGCCTTTAAGACATCCTGAGACAGCCGGAAAAAAAAATTCCTTTTGGTTATAATTTCTCAGCTCTTCTTGCTCAACGAAGTTAAATGTGAGTTCTAGCACATTGTTTAGTTTTTCATTATTATTGTTTCTTTTGGTATTAATTTGTAAGCGAAGATCTAGTTGGGCCAAATGTCCTACTATGACTTCTTTTATTATACAACTTTCGGTTCGGCCTTTAATTATTAATGTCCTTGACATTTAAATTTTTCTTTAGTTCAACATGTAGCTGGTGCTAAAATGTTCTGTGAGCAGTCCTAGTCCAGGTCCGGTGAGTGTGTGGGAGACCTTCCAGCTACCCTGCACCTGCAGGACCTACTACTGGTCCCAGCCCAGGCACAGCGTGGGTGAGACCCTCTTCCACCCCCTTG
>NDGN011308992.1:0-12896 GCA_002564285.1 Tympanoctomys barrerae
TATATTCCTCCCAATGGTCAACTGCTGTACAAGGTGCGGACCTGAGGCATCATTCAAAAACACTGCTTGAACAAACAATACTCTCTAGAGACAAAAAGAAGAGTCATGTGAAGAACAGGCAAGTGGACTCTCTGGAGACAGGAAGGTGGTCTGGGGAAAGAGAAGGGTGGGGCAGGAGCAGAGAAATGATCCACTCTCATGTGTATGTATAGCCACCTCCACACTGAAGTTAATCACAAGCTAAGACAAATATATACTAATAAAATTTTCTTAATCCTAAAGTAAATGATCAGTCCCAACCCTTTCCTTTCTCCTACCTGAACATCAGGGGCTCAAATAAATTTAATCATTTATCGTGATTTTATTCAAAATTTAATTAATATATATTAATGAATATCTCACATTTTAAAGTTATTAAGATGGATTTCTCTGTACTTGTTCTTTTATACCCCTTTCTTCTCCATCTAAAGAAGGAATATTTTTAAAAGGCTATTGAACTTAATAATTCATATAAATTAAGACAATTGCAGTTTTAAGAAAGTAGTATAAATAGCAATGTCTATGATAAAATAGGTAATTCTTATTTGCTGATTCTCTCCTAAGTATATAAAACATATTTTCTAAAAGTATAGTTTCTATATGTACATATTCCTGTTTCACAATGCAAGTATGATAATTTTATTTAGTTTTCTACCTTAGATTTATGTTGTATCTAATTTTTTGAAATTTATCTGTTTAGAGTGCATAGATAAATAAATTTTGTTATTCACTGCAACATCAAGCATTAAAACTAAAGCATTTTAAAAGTAGCCAAGAAAAAAGAACAGGTGTGCTAATTATAGAAATAACAAAGCACTAAATGGATTTCATGACAGTAGCAAAAAATTTCTTTTAAAATAACCAAAAAGATATTTACATGTAATAGCTTCACAGCCAGATATAGCAATCTATAGTATCAATCAGATATAAACCAAACATTGGCATTATATGCCAAACAGAACCATGTGATCTCTGAAATACATTATTAAAAGTAGAATGATAGGCATGGTAAGATCGTTCACAGCAGAAAGGTTCAATGAAAACTGAAGGAGAAATGAAACACTGGAGATGATAAAAAAAAAAAAAAAGGCACAATTTCAGGGGTTGTTATGCTGCCACTTCCTATCTAGCCAGCCTCATTCTGTAGCCATTCTTTAAAATAATAAAACTAGAACACAGTATAGACTACAGCAAATTTCTTGTTAAAACCTGTCTTTCAATTTACTCTTCAGTCTTTAAATAATGACATTTAAGTCTATGGTCTCAGACCAATTCATGTATTGATGACACTGTAAATTGGCTGTCTCAGGATTCTTTGTGATTCATATCTACTATAAACTATGTATATTCAATATCGCTATATGGGTATTTTAAAAGCTCCTCTATTTCAATACAACCACAGCCCATCCATCCCCAGGAGCTTATAATTTGTGTCCCAAGTTATCATCCTCTCTCTACATTTACCTCCATCTCCATTGTAAACTTCTTGGTTTAATCTCATCTGTCACCAACTCCAATGTAACCAATAGCCTTCCAAGTGACCTCTTAATCTTACTATAAGTATCACCAACCAGAAATACCACTTTTATAACTAAAACAAACACTAAAATAGCTTTGGGAGAAAGGGAGCGGCCAAATTCATGTTGTGCTACTTTTAAATAACAGAACAGCAGACTAAAAAGGCTTCAGCAGGAGCTGTAGAAAAGAGGTAGAACCTGGAGCTTCTTGATGATGACCTTGAGAACATTAAATTCTATGGAATGGTAGAGCTAGGAGGCAGGCCAGAGTGAGAACTGAGGAAGTAGGGATAACACCCAGAGACAACCATTTTAAGGAACAGGAAAACTAAAGCAGAGAAACAAAACCACAGTAGCTTTATAATTTTTTAGGATGCAAAATTATAAATATTTGGACACTGATGGCGGCATCATTCTCCAATTGGACAGAACCCGAAAGCACAAAAGTCAGACATCTGTTATTGCTGGTGTAATTTCTTTTAGCTCTGATTTGTGGTTCATAGACATTTCTTCACTCCAAACTGTCTCTCTTGTCAAGACTGTGGCTAAACAGGAGTGATTCAGTAACAGGGGGAGGGTTTCCTTCCCTCTTCCTCCCTGTCAGTTCAGCATGGATGAATGTTCAGACACCCAGCTGCCTGAACTAGATCTTCATTAAGTCCTCTCACTGAAAAGTGTGGGAGAACTTCCACAGATCACGCTCTTCTGCCTTTACACCTTCGGAACAAATGAAAGTGAGGCCATCAATGTCAGAAGAATGAAGTGTTTAGTCAGCAAAGTTTTCAGTTTTCTGAGTGAAAAAGCTGTCCTCCAAGAATCTTCAAGTTTTCTGACAGGAAATTGTGTGAGAAGATGAAAAGAGTAGAGACACACCGGCTGCAGGACCAGAATTGATGAAAAAGAGAGAACAGACATAGCTTCTCTAGTCGTGAAAATGCAGCTTCTCTGGACTCTTATTTGAAGAAACCCTGACTCCAGAATTAGAGGTAGTTCAAAATCCATTTAGACAAAACCACTTACTAGCAGGATGAATCTGACCAATCTTCATTAAATCTTCAGGAAAGATCAGGTGTTTGGTGTTTTGCTTGTTACTGTTTTTGTCCAAAAAGTAAAACCAAATTTACAAGGCTAAGATTTAAATTAAATACTACATTAAAAATACTTAGCACAACCTATAGTATAGCATTGTTCACATGGTCATCATTATCATGGTTCTTATTATTCCCACTAATAAGAATAAAATACAGCAACAGAACATCATATCTACCAGTGAATGTTAGACAGTGCAGGGTGGTATAAATATCAATTTGTAAATAAGTGGAATCATTGTCACCGTTTCTGACAACATATTGAAGCTCTTCGTATAAAAGGCAAGCAAAGTATAAAGCATGAATACATGAAAATAAGTCAAAATGGACTCTATCTGAAGGTAAAGTCTTTCTTAAGTACAAAAGCTAAAGAAACCCATTTGATGAGTAATATAACTAGTTATAAATTTAGGAAGGTCAGAAGATAAAATCAATTTGTGAGAACTGATCATTTCCTATATGTGAGTGAGAAACAATAATAAAATAAAATTTAAGACCAGGCATAATAGCACATGCCTATAATGTAACAACTGGGAAGGCGGAGACAGAAGGATCATGCATGTGAGGACAGCCTGGACAATACAGTGAGAGCACATTTAGGAATTTAACAAAATATGTGCAAGAACTTTAAATGAAAAAAAAAATACAAGCATTCTGTGAACAAATGAAAGATGACTTATATGAATGGAGAGATACGGCATGCTAATAAAATGACAAGCACAATATCTTTAAAGTGTCAATTCTCTCAAAATTGATTTATAGATTTAATATAATTCCAGTGAAATTGCTGATTTATTTTGTCACTAGAATAAAACTTCACATAAATGTTTGTGAAACAAAAGGACCTAGAAATTCACCACCTCTAACGTGGCAATTTTCAACAACAAAAGAAACTTTTCAACAGATGCTTAGCAACCAACTGTATAGGTAAGTAAAGACTGAATTTGTACCCATCTACCAACTCACACCATCCAAAAATAAATATAAATAAATAATTCAAGGTGACTCCCACTTGAATATAAAAGCCAAATATTGAAATGCTCCTAGAATAAAATGTGGAAAAGTATCTTCACACCTCAGTGGAAAAAGCAATCCCCTAGTTTTTATCAAAATGTAAACTTTTACTTTCAAAAGACCCTGTCAAGAAACTAAAAAGGCAGATCACAAAGGGGAGAAAATATTCACAAAACGTACCTGACTGAAACATGCTCTGAACATACAAATTATGTCTTCATATCCGTACTCACTTATAGAGTACATTTTTATTAATTTTACTTAGATACTTATTTTATTATGTACAACTATTTATATGTGCTGAATACATGGCATGTCAGATGTGTCCTACATAATGACAGTCCCGTCAACGATGGATGCACGTACGCTGGTACATTACCATACACCTGGTGACGTGAGGTGTGAAGCTCCTTGTCACCCACAGGTCAGCTCTGGCTCGGGTGGACTCCGGCAGGAAGTCTGCTGATTCTGAGGATCCAGAACATCCTGAAGACAGGATGTCTTGCCAGTGCCGGTGGAGATGGAGTCTACAGGGAGAACAAGGCAGCTCCTGAGGAAACACTCAGCAGAAACTTAGAAATTCAGCCCAACTGTCACCATGCCTTGTTATACTCTGCTCCGTGGCACACTGTACCTTTATTCTTCTATAAATCTGTGTCAGTTTGGGGCTCCATTTTGGTCAAATCCCCTGAACTCCTGACAAAGACATTCTACTGTCTGTGTCTCACATTTTTCATCCCTCTCTCTACCAGGGTTTGTTGTCCTTAACCCAGCAGCACACTTAGACCATCAGGTCTAGGTCTGTGTGAGTGCACTGCACAGTGTCCAGATAATGCCAAGTCCCCTAGCAACGCATGCCTAGTTAAGTGACATGCATATCACCACGTATATCTGAATGCATGTATACTTAAAACCTCCATGCTGATGAGCTGGTCCCAATATAAATTATATTTTATTTACATACTGATTTGTTTAATAAGTTATGCATTGATTTCCTAATTTTGTTATGCACAGTGTTGAAAGAATCAGTAGCCTTATTAAAGATAAACGGCATCCTGTCCAGATGTGCCACGTACTTTAATTAATTTACTTTATTTTTATATTACTGTATACAATAATATAAGCAATTTGATTTAGTAGGTTTAAGGGTTCTGCATTTGCTACACATTATATATCTTCATTTTCACAACTTTTAAATGAAGAATATACTTTGACAAATTGCAGACCAGAGATAAATGTGTGGTTTTCTGACTATTTTTATAAATAGAGTTTTCTTGGAGCACATCCACACCTTTCCGTAAGAGCTGTACTTTAATACCAGTGGTGTATCCCTGTACTCCCAGCAATCTGGTAGGCTGAGGCAGAAGGAGTATAAATTAAAGCCCAGCCTGTGTAACTTAGCAACATTGTGAGGCCCTGTCTCAAAATAAAATAGAAAATAAGGGTTGGAATGTAGCTCATTGAGAAGGGCTTGGATTCAAACACAGTAAAAGAAAAAATATTAATACTAATAAAAGTGAGAATGATAGATTGTCTATGGCTGCCTTTGTGCTATACTAGAATAGACGAATAGTTCTAGTCTTGTAGAGACCATAAGCCCTACAAAGCTAAAATTTACGACTTTCTGGCCCTTCCCAACAAATATGTGACAAACACCGTTCTCCACTGGTCAAGAGCGGCAACGTCAGCATCCCTTCTGTTAATCACGCAGCCTGATGCTTCTACTTCCTCATTATTGCAGTCCAGAGTGTGGCTAGACGTAAGAGAAATCAACTACAGCGAATGTTTATTTCATTATTTTTCATACAAGAAGTAGGATGAGTTGGTAGAATGACATTCATTTATATTAGAACATGAATAGATATAAGAAAACTTTGCGTGACAAAGGTGAAATCTTTTCCCCCTTAAAAGAGTCCTTCTCATTGAGGTTAATGATACTACAAACAACCCATCAATCTCGCTGTGGATCTTTAAGGTTGACACATCTGGTATCGCCCTTTCCAGTGGGCATCTCCCTCCTACTTCTGTGTGCTTAATGGGAAGTAGTGTTTCATTAGCTTCTGGGGTCAGGGCTGGGGGGAAAGGCAGCATTCTCAGCCACAACACTGGGTGACACTTCTTTTAAAAAAATAAAGAGCAGCTTATTGCTGTTAAGACAAGAAAATTGCTATCACAAACAATCATCTCTTGCTACCCTAATTGCAGGCATTCTAAATTATTTGCTTAGGAAAGTTACCTTTAGGATATTTAAAGAATGTTTTGAGATATACAAATTAAAGAGTGACAAAAATTTTCCTAGGAAACTAATCAATTATACATAAATAAAGCTTATCAACAGTTCAAAATGAAAAGTTGATACACTAACTTGAAAGACAGTATGCTTCGTTCTCCTTCCTATGTTAATGTTTGTTTTAAAACAGCTCAGACGCATGTCTGACAGAGCTCAACACAGTGCCTCACCCCAGAAACAGCTGTCAACTTTAATGAAAGAACGACTTAATGATGGAACCAACGAAGTGGCAGGTCAAAGAGTGGAGAACTTAAGAGACTCAAAAACTAAATGCTCTGGTAAAGGAGTAATTTGAGACTACTGTCACATTTTGATTTTTAATCTTTACGATGTCCACATCTTCCTGACCACTCCCATCCTTCTGATCCCTGGCATTGTACAAGCTTGGTCGCATCCACCCAGCAGTTATAGTAATTCATAATGATCATAATGACTTTAACTTGCAATGAACTTGGTTAAAATCATATTTCACCTCTCCCCACTAGACACCAACCTATTTTAAGTCTATGGTCTGCATTTCTAACAACCTAATACCATATGTAATATATATATCATTGTACCACATAATGTGCTTTAAAAATTATTGGATGAATTACAACTTCATCTGGAATGGGGAAGCTTAGTACAGCAAGCTTCCCCATTAGGGAAGCCTAAAATAAGCTGCCCTCAGAATAAGATATTGTGTTTTGAAGATGAGATTTTCAGCAAACAAAGGACAAAGGGACACAGTTCAGACAAAAGTGTATGCAAACCCATAAAACTGGGACTCAGAAATGTTTATAGCAGCATAAGTCACAAGGGCTAAATAATGGTAGTGGCCTGCATGGTTATGAACAGATAAATTTAAAAAAAAGAACCCGGGGCATATATACAGAGTGCACTGCCAGCAAAGGGGATAAGTTTGAGTGATCTGAAGGAACATGATGGATTTTGAAAACACAGCACTTACTAAAGTAATTCAGATATGGACGGTAAATATAACACTGTTTCTCACATATGGAAACCCCAACGTGTAAATTATTTAGAGAGAAAATATAAAGGAGAAATAGTAGGTGAGTACTTTACAAAGAAGGAAGGTGATCTAGGGTAGAAAGAGAGGGGAGAGGAAGAGAATGGGGAGTAATTTAGATTCAATTTCCCAATTGTACCAATTCCTCAAAGTGAAAATAGTTATGTGTATCACCAACATACATAGTAAAAAGTTGTTCAACATGTCAAGAGTTTAATTTGGCTAACATACATACGAACTCATGAGGAAATTGGGAACATAGATGATTACAGCTAATGCTGCTGGTGCCGGGCCAAATCCTCTTTATTTCGCCAGCGCTCTATCATTGCAGGTTGAATTGTGCCTTCCTAGAAAGTTACACTGAAATCTTCATTCTGGGGTCCTGCTAATATGGCTTTATTTTCAAATGCAGTCTTTGTGGATGCATCCTTATTAAGAGGAATTGTTTAGGGAAAATGCTAATTCAAGCCAACCAGTGTCCTCACAAGAAGGAAATTTAGACACCAGAAAGATGGAGACAAGGTCGAGTGACAGCAGGGACAAAAGAGGAAGTCAGCCACAGGACAGTGAAGGCAGCTGCAGACCAAGGTGCACTATAAATTGGCAAGGAAAGATCTTTCTCTGGGGGTCTCAGAGGGAGCATGGCCTCATCGACACCTTGCTGTGGACTTCTTCAGAAGTGTAGAAGAACTCGATGTCCCTGTAAGCCACTCAGTTTATGATGCTTTGTTACAGCAGGCCTCGGACTCTGATACACACATCACTGACTGGCTGCAGACAGCTCATACCTGCAAGGGCCTCGGGAGAGTTCTGGGGTCCCATTTATAACTGTTTGCCTCACTTCTTCAGATTTTCCTGAGAGTAAAACCTTACCAAAGAATCCTCATTTCAGATTCTTAGAGAATCTGCACAAAGACAATGTCTGTGATGTTGAATTATCTGCATGTTCAAGAAATTGAGACATTGTTTTATAAAGAGCTTGCCTACAATCTTCAGGTTTACTTGCAATAGACAGCTTTAACCTGCTGTGCTGCCAGGTTCATTACTATTATTATTATTATTATTACTATTAATTGCTATTACTATTACTGGCCTTTCATTCTCAAAGTCTGCCTTGGGTTATAAATCATGGGACAGCATTACATAATGCCATATAAATCCAGTGAAGATATGGAAGCAGATAAGTAATGTCACTCTGTCCTGGAATAGTGGATGTAGTCACAGCAAGTAAGCACAAGTTCTAAAATCTATTTAAAAGATGATCGTAAGTTATGAGAAGAGAGCCTAAGAAAGCCCGTGCTGCAGAGATAGATGAAGCAGGGAATGTTCTGTGTTGATAAGAGTTGGTGACTGGTAAATATGACAGAGTCCATAAAGAAGCCCAAGTCTTACTAAACTGAGATTTCAATGTGATGATTTGGGAGATAACAAAGAACTGAGGCATACTTGACCAGGAGTTGCCGATTCTGGGTGGACCCCCTGGAAATCCAGATGACCATGCTGAATTGCGCAAGAGGTCTCAAAAGAAAATATTCAACTTTAGGTCATGGAATTGTATGGGGCTGCCCATTGAGGAAAGATCATAGGCAAAGAATTAAATTAATGTGTCCCCATTTCACTACAGGTCTTCAAAGAAAAATAATAATGGCAACACTTTGCAGTTGACATAAGTTTACCTGCATCAATATTTTTTTTTCATTGCCATACAACAGATCATCCCAAATTGAATGGCTGTTTTCTTCCTGAAAAAGTACTCATCTTCTTCCAATTTTCTCCAGAACCTGTATCACAACCTCAGGTTTGCGGTCAGTAACCTTGCTGCAGTTGCTCAGGACCTGTGAAGCCACCTGCCTGCTCCACACCAACATCCACTAGTGCGATAGGCAATCTCGCTTAAAAGGAGAAAACATGAATGTGCAGCCTTGGACCACAGGAACTGTGCGGTTCGCCTAGACACGTGCTGCTGCTTGCTTGATTTAAGATACACTGTATTTCCCCTACTTTTGGTTTTGATCTTTGCACCTTCATTATTTTTCAGTGTGAAATGTCTTGTTTTAGCAGCTAGATATTTTTCTTAATCTGCTGCTTACTTATGAAAATATGAGTGTTCAAAGCCCTAGTTTCATTTTGTATAATGTTTATCCTTATGTGGCCAAGCTAGTAAATTGCTTCTAAAAATTATATGCAGCTGAGATACATATATATATATATATATATATATATATATATATATACTATATAAGATATGTAACTGGTATCTATATAAGCTTATCCAGCTCCATTAATCAAGCCATGCACCCTTAAGCTTTTTAGACAGAATGTTTTATTTTAGGCTTCCTATAGGACTGAGAGCAATGTCATCTTGTTTCCAAGAAGCTTAAATGAAAGAGGCTACTAAATAAACCCTTAAGATTTTTTGAAATCCTTTTGCCCAATACAAAGAACTTTTCAGAAACAACTTTAAATTATTTGGGGGCCTGAACAAGGGTAAACTTAAACTCCTGCCTTCACTTTTCCCCTAAGGGTTTCTATTCCTCTCATCTCAGAATTTGATACCTGTCCTAAGGCCTTTTCCTATTTTTAAAATGGTTACAGACTGGAAGAATTGTCTGATCCCTTTAACTTTTGCTAAATTTTCATGTGTTCATTTTTTTCTTTCTCATATTTTGATTTCAGCATTCAGAAGATAACAATTTAAATAGTTTGACCATAAATCTTTTTCTGAGTCATATACATTTATAATTTCCATATCATGACAAGGAGCACAACTGCAAACTTTCCGTGTCCATCGAGCTTTCCCTTAGTGTCTAATTACATTCCTTCCTTGGAGCCAAATTGATAGCACCCTCATATCTCAGTTCCTACTCCCTCCTGACCACAAAAGCAATGACACCGTTTGTCCTGAGGTAACAACTTCTGTGCCCATTAATCCCCAATATAGGAAAGCCCACTCTACAGGTAGTGATATTAACAACAGATTCATTATGCTTATGGAAACTAGTCAAGAAGTTTTCATTAAGGAACTCCATACAATCCTGATGTTCATGTATCCATGGAGACCTCACATGCCTGGGAATTGCCATCAGAGAGAGGCTAGGGAGCTGGGAAGTAGAGACTTCACAGATTTGATACATTTTTGTGTGGAGTTTGTACTGTGTACCTAATCTCTTTTATCCTTTGAAAACAGAACTTACTGATCAGCAGCAAAAATTGAAATCTGAATTGCCAGCAGGTAGGACATGCCCCTGCTACAAACATCTTTTTCCTTACTATGGTTAATTTTCTGTTTAATTTCTCTAAACTGTTTTATAGTTCAAAGTTACACACAGTTGTAATTAAAATCCAATAAAAAGCATCCATCATGCTTTATGATTTCTGGTATCATTTATGCATACATAGGCAAAATGCTCACCGTCATAGCAGATGAGATATTTTTTAATGTGCTAGTAAAAAAGAAAGAATTGCTAGGGAAATATTAGCCGCTTTCCTTCTCTCATTTACATTTTTTATTAGATCTGACATGTTCCGTGTATTACACAATGGAAACTGAGCACTTGAATTCAATTGGATAAAAGTATTGACAATGATTAGAAAGAACCAAAATGAAGGTAATTAAATGCTGAGCATCTTCCAAAACATTCTTTCTACCCTCGGGCTGCAAAAGAATAAACTCAGAGGAATCATTGTGAATATCTCTTGGTTCTCACTGCCTAAGACCAACATGCATTTAGTAATAAAAGGAATTTGAATTTTTAAGCTTGTATAGTTTGGGGGATTTTTTTTCTTCAGACACTTCATACTAAAAAATTACTTAATAATTTTGAAATAATTTTTGTTTCAATTCAGCAAATATTAACCTGAAAAAATAATAAAACTTCACACAATTCTTTTTCTCAATAATGAAGTTCAATGGATTTTCAGCAATACAAAATCTACTGCAATTTTTAGTAGTGAAATTTGAAAGAGAGTAAAGTATCATTATTTTGTGTTGTTGCTACCGACCACGAAACTCATCAAATAGAAAGCTGTAACTTTGGCCTTAGGGTATGCATTATTTAAAATATTTAAATAGCACCAGAAACCCTTTCAGCAATGCTAGAAACCTACATACATCCATTTTAAAAATGGCTATTTACTAATAAATGCTGGAAGTAGATTTCATAAAGTAGATTTCGTAAAGATAATTTTTTGAGCGACTCCTTCCTGTCAAAATATATCTTTGATTTAATTTTTAAAATTTATTTATTTATTTATTTATTTATTTATTTATTTATTTGGTACACAGTCTTGCTACACAGCTAGGACTCTTAGTGATGATCCTTTTATCTCAGCCATACCAGCACTGGGATTACAGGAATGTAACACCATGCCCAGTTACAGTGGCTGGCAGGATGCGCCCGGGTCCCAGGGTAGGCATGGCATGAAGTACAAGAGATCGAACCCATATCATTGCGCTTGCCAGGTAGGCACTTAGGCCACCAAGCTCTCTCTCCAGTCCCTTAGATTTAATTAGTTGGATTCTTTTAAGTAATGCATTAGTAAATGCAGAATATGCTTACTTTTACAGGCAAAAATGAAGTTAGAAAATTAAGATGTATGCCAAAATTCCTTCAGTAGTCTACATATTTCACAAGGCCAAGAGTTTTTAAATTTTTTTGTTCTTATAAAGTTTACTAGTACAATGTAGATATATATAATGATCATATTCATCATAGGGAGTTTTCATGTGCACAAGATATAGCCTGATTCCTGCTTGGTTTCCACCTCTTTTCCTCCCTTCAACCACTCTTCTCCTCCTTATTTGCAAAGCTTTGTATCCACTTTATCCTTCTCTTTTCTTCTATGTATTTTCCTATCCTTCCTTTTCCCCTCCCCCTATTTAGTCCTCACTCACTTGAACAATCTTTTTCCTATTTCGCAAGACCTATTCCACACTGTGATTCCCCCACACATACATACTTTCTCACATCAGAGAAAAAAAAACAAGATGTTTCTGTGTGCTTGTCCAATTCATTTCACTTCAGAGCATGGCCTAAGCTGCATCCATTCATCTAGCAACTTCTCAGGTTTCTCTTTCTTTATGGCTAGCTAGTACTTCATTCTACTAAAAATCTCACATCTTCTTATCCACTCCATGGCCAATGAGCAAGCAGACTGTTTCCAAACTTTAGCAAATCATGATGCTATAAGCTTGGGCACACATATATCACTGTGGTATGATTTGCTTTTAAATTCTTCTAGGAAGAAATTCAGAAGAAGAATAGCTGGGTCAAAAGGTTCCCCTAGTTCTACCTTTTTAAGAAATCTCCACACCGATTTCCATAGTGCTTGCACCAGTCTACACTCCCACAACAATGGAGAGGGTTTTTTTTCCCTTACAGTCCCTCCAGCCTGTGTTATTGGTTGATTTCTTAGTGATAGTCATCCAAAATGCTCTGAAGAGATGCAGGAGGGCCAGGGAGATGGCTCAGTAGAATAAGCACTTGCCTGGCAAGAGCAAGGGCCTGAGTTCAATACCCACCTCCACCAAAAATAAAATAAAATAAAGGCAAGGCTATGAAGAGATGCAGGAAACCACAATCCCACCAGGGTAAATGGCCTCATTTCACCAATCAAAAGAAACAGAATGAACTCAGAAGCAAGATCCAACAATATACTATATAAGAAAAACATGTCTAACTCAAACAGAAATTCATAGACTGAAAATCAAAGTATGAAAAACACTCCATGTAATAGGAACCCAGATACACAGCATTCTACTTTCAGACAAAATGGATTTCAAGCAAAGATTGATGAAGAGAGAAAAAAAGTCAGCACATACTTGTTGAGGGAAAACTCAAAGAACAAGAGATAGCAGTCATAAATATATATGAACCAGGGCTGCTTGTCATGACATGCCAGTTGCTGCTGTGCTATCTCTCAGGTAGATGATTGTTCAA
>NDGN011308994.1:0-14845 GCA_002564285.1 Tympanoctomys barrerae
TCCTTAGGCACACTCTACATCATTGATCACTTTCTTCTATGGCCCCATAATCTCCTTGATCAGTAAATTTGGGACACAACCAAGTTACAGTATAGGTTTTCCTATGTCCTCAGTCTTCACTGACCTTGTCATGACATACCAATTACTGCCATACTGTCTCTCAAGTAAACATTTGTTTAAAAACAAAAGGATAATAAATGAAAACAAGAGACAAGAAAAAATGTCACTGGACTGTCCTGCTACAATGCTGTATTTGATTAGATTTCTAAATTTCTGTGGAAAAATATGTAATTGTTTATTCCTTTTTAAAATATTTTTATTTTTTTAATTTTAATTTTTTCTCTTCATATTCTGTAGGGACTCAAAGTTTAACATATCAATACTTGATGGAAAATACCTGTTCTATGTTATGCCTATGATGTTTGATATTCAAATAGTGAGGTTAAGCTCAACTGCCTGTGTTGTAGGGTAATAATAATAATCTTCTCTTCTGGAGGGTTAACAACCTANNTTTGCAGACCAAAAATTAGAGAAAAAGAAGGGCTGCAAGGACAGCCAACATTTTGGCCCTAGCCTTTAAAGTGTTGTTGTTGTTGTTGTTGTTTTCTTCGGAACCGGGTATTGAAATCAGGCCCTTGCTCTTACTAGGCAAGCTCTTATTCCACTTTAAAGTGTTTTGAAGTCAAAATAACACCACAGCTGAGGCAGCCAAGGACACTGGCTGGTGACACTCTGCATTCCAGAACAACGAAACTGAAAACCTTAAAGATAAGACACTTTTTTTTTAGTTGCTCACATTTACTGTTTGGAGTAGTCTTTTAACTCACTTCCTAAGGTCCTGCTCAGTTCCCCTGTGCCTCAATATTCCCTTCGTTTGCTTGGAAACCAGGAAAAGATGGGCTGGCCTGTGGAGCATTTCATCTTTGTGCCCATAGAGTCTCACTCCTGAGGGAGTTCTGACCTCCCTGGAGCCCCCAGAACCACATCACTTGTCTTTAACTAAGCCATTCACCATGCAATTGTTTAGGAGAAGCTAGGGGTTCTGATTTGTTGTCACTGTGTATGACTGAGTATGGAGGCATCTTACTAATTGTGCTTTGCCTCCTCACGCAGGAACCAGAGTCCCATCTGCAGCCACGGCGTCCTTGGAGGAGGCATCTCTGTCTCCCTCCACCAAGTACAAAGTGACTCTGCCCCTCCCCCAGTGGTGCTCGCCTCTGAGTTATTCAAATCCCATTCGCTTCTTCTTTCGTGGGCTCCTTCACTTCCAACCCCCGGAGAATCCATACCTTACTTTCAAGTTTAGCAATGTAGGGTCATAATTTTTTATTTAAAGTGGGTGCTCCTGCGTTTCTGTGAGAAAGGTCAGTATGGGTTGCTGGGGACTCTTGGAGATTTGATCAGTCCATAAACTGGAGAGGTCTAGAAGCTCTTCCCATTTCCTGTGGTGACATGCAGGTGACATGCAGGTCAGGAAGCGAGTGTTGGCACCTCTGCTGGGATGAGATAGGCCACACCATAACCACACACGCTTCCTTCATCTGCAGTTTAACACCAGAGAGGCTTCAGCTGGACAGTATCTTCAGGCTGGCTCTTGGGCCCGAGGATGATTACGGGTGTCACTGCAGCCCAAGCGCCCCACACATGCCCTTACGAGAGAGGCAGAGGACCTCAGATGCCATGGCTGTGGATGGAGGAGATGACGGTGCTGAGCAAGCTGGAGGAGAAAGCACAGTCGCTGCCCCGCCCCTGGGGACTGCCCGGCCAGGCAGCGCTGAGCTAGGACCTGCAGTGGCTGGAGTACGGCAGAGGATGTCTGGCTACCCTAAGGGCCGAGGCACGTGTGAGTCACGTGCCTGCCCAGCAGCCAAGCCCAGAAGCTGTCCTGACCACGGCCTCGCAGGACACCACAGCAGGGACGGTGCTCACAGGTGCCCCTGAGCTGGCCAGCCTGGGGAGACTTGGCTGGTGGTCAGTGGGGCAAAGGTGTCAGAAGGTGCAGTGCTGAGCAGGTCCCCCCACCCTGGCCTGAGCCCGGCCTGTGCTTCTGGGCCTTGGTCTAATGCTCACCCAGCAGGGACGCCCAGATCTGTGCCTGGGGGAGGTACCCTGCCTCGAGAGGGAGCAGTGAAGGCCGGGGCCAGCATGCAGGTCGCAGCTCCGAGCCAGCTCCTCTCCTGGGACTCTAACCAGCTCCCTGTTGGGCTTTGCAGAGCCACTGTTTGTCAGCCACAAGACAGGGACAGAGTGCCACCCTCTAGCGAGCTGGTGACAAGCACCGAGAAGACCTACGCCCCGGCCCGAGGGTGGAGTAGGGTTCACCGTGCACTCAGTGGCCTTCAGGCGCTCAGCAGCCTCCTGCTGGCCAGAGGCCTGGCCTCCCCCATGTCTGAGAGCAGCGGTGTATGTGATCCTCACTTTCTCCTTCATCTGCATTCCCCTCCCGGTATTGGGTGAGCAGTTGGGACCATAAACCATTTTCCTTTGTAAATTATTCATCTTTTTGGAGCTTTCCTTTTCCTCAGTAATATGAAACATACCTGGGTATTTTGGTGAAAATAAAATTAAAATTCCTTACATCTACATCTCTGCCTGCAAATGCATGGAACCGCTCAGCTGCTTAACACATATTTATTTTCTAGTCTTCTACATATTCAGCTCTTGGGGCTGGGGAGATGGCTCAGTACAATAAGCACTTGCCTGGCAAGCACAAGGGCCTGAGTTCAATCCCCAGCTCAAGCAAGAGACATATTCAGCTCTTGGTGCTTGGTCTGAGCTGTAGACGCTGCTGGAAGTACAGGGCATGGGCTGGAGCTGGGAACGGCAGAGCGACCGGTGCCCAGCACCTCTTCTCTCTGGCATCATGGACACGGAGGGAGAACGGAGCCGCGGAGGCCAGGCTCAGCGCCACTGCGGGAGGGGGTGCAGGCCCATTTGCTGCCTTCTCTGCCGGAAAGGTGCCGAGTGGCAGAGCCTTCGGGGCACTGAAGACCGCTCCTTCCCTTATTTGCGCTCTCTTCGCCGCACTGCTTCATCCGCACAATGAGGGCTCCTGGGTGTTGGAACAACTTGCTCCGGGTCTTGGAAGTTGAAGCTATTTGGTCCCAGAGCCTTATCTTTCCTAGGCAGGACCTCGGCCGCCAGCAGCCCGCGAGCAGAGCGCCCCTTCCCAGCCAGGCCCGCGCTCAGACTTCCTTCTCTCCAGGTGGCTGACAGATGTAGAAGAGAATGATTCTTGTCAGTTGTAAAGCTGTGAGCAGGAAGTCCTGCTGAAGCGTCATGGCTGAGATCAGAGGCTACACTTAGTGGAAACACAAAAGAGTGTGAAATGTGCACGCGTTCAGGCCCGGAGGCCACGCGCAGGCTGAAGGCCTGAGGGACGCTCAGTGCTCGCAGAACTTCTGGGCCCAAACCTGCCCAGATCCGGTGTGATGTCTGCACTTTGCCACATCCTGCTCCTGTATTTCCTAAATTCCAGATTCCTAGACCGCCCCTCACCCCAACACACACACACACACACACACACACACACGTCCACACATCCCTGGGACGAGATCTCTCCCTCTCCAAATATGGACAAAAGCACCAGCCCAACGCCAGCTCAGCCTGGCTGAGCTCAGGGCTATTTTGGGGCGCAGTACACACTGATGGGGAGGATTAATGAGACGTCTGCTCATCTGCTGCAATTAGAGACGACTCAGGGCGACTCCGAGCAGGGGCTGGAACAGCTCATCCACCCTCCTCACCCTGGGGCGTGCGGGTAACCGGGCTGTGGTGAATACAGAACCCAAGAACAAGCCACCCACAGGCGCCCTGGCCCCGAGGACCGCAGAGGCCCCGGGAGCGGAGAGAAGGCACTAGGCTTCAGCCCAGAGGACCCTGGAGCACCGCGGGCTGCGTAGCACAGGAGCTAGGAGTGCTGTGACCTCTGAGCGCCACATCACTGACTTTCCGATGCAGCTCAGGAATGGAAACCGCACCACCCGGGACAGCACTGGGGAAAGTCTGGGAGCCCGAGCAGCCAGGCCACGGACTGAGAGCAGCCACAGGAGGACAGTTCCACGGGGGACCAGGCCCCAAGACAGGGAGGAGGGTCTGGGCCTCTAGGTCTTGAATTTGAATAAGAACACCCAGGGAGAGAAAAGAGACAGAGGAGACAGAGGAAGGGAGAAAGGAGAGAGGGAGGAAAGGAAGGAGGAGGGAGGTAGGAGAGAGAGATGGGAGGGCTAAATAAAGCAAAGCAAAGGAAAGGAGAAGGGTGGGCAGGGGAGGAGGGAGAGGGGAGAAGAGGTGAAGGGAGGGGAGGGGAGGCAAAGCGCGTGGGTGGGTAGAAGCTCCACAGTGCGTAATAACAACACCCCTAACTCCAGGCAGTTCCAGGGTTCCCAGCCAGCATGAGGCTTTCCCTGCCCAGGAGGGTCCCCACCCCTGTAGGTCATTCAGAGCATGCTGGGTGTGAGGCCCCTGCGTAGCCACTCTGTTATTCTCTCATGATATTGGAGGGATGGAGCTGAATAAGAGCAGCAGGCCCTCAGGGGCCCACACGGGGCTCCCTGCGCAGCTCCTCCGACAACCAGCTCCCGAGGGCTCTTCCCCAGCGGTCCTCTGTGAAATGTGCAGTAGTGGCAGTGTTCCTGGGTACAAACTCTGCTCCTGCAATGCCATCAAGATCAAAAAACACAATCACATCACCTTGACTTTGGATTTTGATTGATGCGCTTTCTTTGCATGGGGAGAACGGGGTGGTTTCCATTGAGTAGTCTGAACCTTGGGTCTCAGGATCATAGCCATAAACCCAAGGGTCGTCTCCTGGGATGACATTTCCTAAAAACCTGGAATCTGAAATGGCACAATATGCAACTTCAATGAAACTGACACAGTTAACGCTGGTGAGCCACAGTTTAGCACACACTGTGAAGCTCAGCGCCCTCGTCCACTGCTCACAGCCCCCAGCTGCGCAGGACAAGCCGGCAACTGTGCCATGCCATTCCCAAGGTGCAGCGTCGCCTCTCCACAGTCCTCCTGGATGCTGCCTGGCCTAGCGCTCATCCTGTGTTGCTTGACATTCTGTTGGGCTGGCCCTTGTGACAACTGCAGCATGAAGCAGCTATGACAACGATCACACGCCCTTCAAGGCCACTGGCCTTTGTCACCTTGCCATGACAGAGCTGCTTCCTGGCCTTGCCGAAGGCCATCAGCAGCAGTTTGGCTCCGGCCAGCAGCTGAGCGGTGTGTCCTCCACTGTCACACTGAAGGGGTATTTCAGCTGTATGGCCATGTCACAGTCTTGTCCACGGGGACCACTGTGGACCCACCACACCCTTGAAGGTGCATGCCGTTCATGAGGCTGTGTGGCCTGTGCCAGCGAGCAGAGTGGCAAGCTGCAACAGGAGTGTCCTTCAGAGGAGGAGGGGCTGTCGCTGATGCCCGGCATCTGTGTCCCCCCACACTTGGCATTTGTACCTGGACTCACACACGTGTTCCACTTCCTCTTGACAAGGGAAAGGACGAGGCCTAAGTCCCAGAGTCTGCAGGCCTCCCGCCAGGAAATGTGCGGGTCCGGTAGTGTCTTGCCTGCTGGGGCAGCCCTTCCACGCACACGGCTAACAGGGTGCACCGGATCCCTGCCTCCACTAGGCAGGAAGCGGGAGACGCCCTTGGGAGTTGGAGACCACACTGACCTCCCTGGGCACACGCTTCAGCCCAGTGACCGAGGAGGACGAAAGGACATTGTCTTTGTGGACAGGTCAGGAGTGAGAGAGGTCTCCGCGGTAGGCCAAGGCTACACTGCTAGCTGCTTTTACGTCTAAATCTAGCGGTTCCCATGGTACTAAAGATGCTTGTGTTAGACAGAGATCTGGTGTGGAGTCATTCACCCAATACGTGTGCCCCGTGGGTGCTCAGCCGCAGGACAGACAGGCCTGAGTCGTGGTAGGATGGCACTTTCTGTGACTTCAGACCTCTCTCCAGACCCCTCCCTTCTTTGAATCAGGTTGTGATAAAGCCGTGGTGTAGACGTTGAGGCGTTGCATGAGACTAGCAGTACGGATTTCCCCCGAGTGAGTCCCAGGGCTGGGCTGGCTGTGGCCACGGGCAAGTGGCTCACAGAACGTAGGCCAAGGCTGACCTTTCAGGCTTGTGTACTTTTGCCAGCATCAGCATCTGAGAGCTCACAGAACTCCTGCGTCTTACCCACCATCAGGGGATTGCGCAGGGCTTCCTCTCTGGCCAGGGAAAGTGCTGCTTGCTGAACGAGCTGCAGCAAAGGCACCCACTCCCGGAATCCGCCAGGCCTCGCATGCTCTCATTACTCAGAGGCCGCTGCAAGGGGGAGTGGCTCTGCAGGCAGTTCTGACTCCTTGCTAGGTGGATGGGGCACTCCACGGGGCAAAGCTAATGTTCCAAAAGATGCAATAAATTCTCTAAATCATCAACCAATATAAGCCCAGCAACTTAGCAAGACACGGTCACACAAAAATTGTAATAAAAAGGGCCAGCTCTATGGCTCAGGCTGAAGGCCCTCGGTCTCAGGGTGCTAGCAGGGCCTGTCATTATGAGGCTGCAGGCCTGAGAAGGAGTGTGTTGGCATCTGCTACACACTCATGTCCTGTAACTGCTTTGGTTACTGTAACAAAGTACATGAGGAACAACCCAACATCAGCTCTATCGCCAAGGCCTGGATCCTTCTAGGCCAGGGTCCAGGTGAGCTCTACAGGCAGGGCACCATGACCAGGGGCTGCACGGTGCTGGCTGAGGACCAGGCTGCCGGGCAGGACGGAAGTTCCGAACATCAGCTGCAGACACAGGAGCTGGAGAGCGAGCAACAGCTTATTCTTATGGAAATATGTCTTTATATTTACTAATTCTTTATTCTGCCCCAATAGAAAAGGCGGTGGCAGTCATCCCCTGTCTGCCTGCTGTGGGCTGCTGCAGAAGGCACTGCCCAGTGTGTGGCTCCTCGCCACGGAGCTCGTGCTGGCCAGTCCAGGCAAGACATCTGCACAAAGGCGCTGGCTGAGGCTGTTTCGCGGTGCGGTCTCCGGGGTGTCTGCTGGATGCCCCTCTCTTTGCCCCCTGGTCTCTGGTGTCCCAGGTAACCCTGGGCTTGCAGATGTGCCACTCCAATCCCTGCCCTGATGTCATGTGACTTTCTTTTGCTGGGTAACGTGTGCGTATGTGGAACTGCCTCTTTGTATAAGCACAATGGGAGTGGAGTAAGCTGCCTTCTCCTAGACAACCTCTCGCTGCCTTCGTTGCCTCTGTAGAGACCCAGCTTCCAGCAAGCTCCTCGCTGTCCGAGTCTCACCCCATCACTGTGGAAGACACATTGCAGCCATCCCCGTACCTCGGAGTTTAAGTCACAGCGCATCGGATGGAGAGTGGAGTTTAGCTGGAAGAGGATTCAATGCCAGCCTCGAGTAGAGGCTACCAAGGAGCTCTTGGTGGAGTAAAGTATGTCTCCCCGGCGCCAGAGAGAGTTCCTGCAGGCAGAAGTAGCCTCCTTCAAACTTCCTGCACGGTGGGTGGAAGTGAGGCCGCTGGGCTGGCTGGCCAGGGCTGGGCCTTGGTGGCCACATCAGGAGTGACACTGCCCAGGCCCAGAGTTCCCTTTCCTGCCGGCCACAGCCTAAGGTTTGCTGTTGGGCACAGCTGCACGAGGTCAGAGGGGCAGGGGGGAGGCGGTGGCGTGGTCCTTGCAGGGCCACCAGGGGTCACGTGACTGCACGCAGCATCGTGGGATCCAGGCCGCACCTCGACTTAGGGCAGGGGCGTGCTCACAGCTCAGGGCTCCCTCCCTGTTCCACACTTAGCTCCGCCGCGGAGTCTGGGGAGGCACCGCTCGGCTCCCGGGCAGGGGCTCCTAGATCTGTGTAGCCTGGCCCGGCTGGCGTGGCTGAGGGGTCTGTGCCTCGCTTCCTCCTCCCTTCTCCTTCGCACACCTCGACCTTGTGGCAAGCTCATTTCCTGGGTGACAGGACTGGCCTAGAGATTCTCAGCCATTGTGGGACAAAAGCAGCGCTCCCCTGGGGCCTCCCACAGTCCCACAGACGTGAGTTCGCTTCCTGGGACAAGCCTATTGCACTCCACTCAACGCTTCTGCCGCCTGGCGTGAATCTTAGAGCACACGCTGACAAAGATGGTCTCAGAGGAGGAAATGGGGCACGGGGGCGACACCGCGTCCCGTCCTGCTGCCTCACACTAGCCCTTTGTCGCTGCTGCCCCCCCCATCTGCGGCCAGCACTTGTTCATTTTCCGCTGCCCCCCCTTCCCGATCCCCCATGGCAGCTGTCTCTGCTCATGGCTTGCAACCAACATCTGACGTTGGCTGTCACATGCTCGAGGGGTCCACTGATGTGTGTGGCTCATTTCCAAGGGCCATCCACAGCGAGGCGAAGTCTACTACTGTGTGGTCTGTGCTCAATGTGGTTTCCCTTCCGAAAGGAGGTATCTGCTTGGGGCACTTTCTTTCACAGCTCGGAGTGGGGTTTCCGGCATGTTCACTTCTCCCAGTTTTCTCCCATTTCACAAACTTCCAGAAGACCAGAGCTCCCCGCTGCTGCCCACCCGTGACCGCAGTCCTCACATCCCTCTTCGCATCCTGCCGGCCTCTGTGGCCAGCCTCCTGTCTCCTGCTCTCCCACCTGTCTTTGTCCCACAGCAGCTGGCAAAGGCTGTTTACTCTGCGCTGAGTGCTGGCTGCACCCTGGTTAGACCTCAGCCACTGGGTCAGTATGCCCACTGCCACCGGGGCATCAGTGTCCTGTGCCACATCAGGGGACGACACCCACCACATCTGCTCTTACACCATCGTCAGCTGCAGCAGACTCTGCTACATCACTGAGCTCAGCAGCTCCACACAGCCCTTGCTGGCTCTGGGAACGATGACTCGCTAGTCAGGAGCTCTGCTTCCCGCGGAAGGTGAGCCCTGCCCAGCTCAGCCCCAAGCTCCCGAGCCAGGATCCAGCCCTGAGCACCAGGGAGTCTGAGCTCCAGAGCAATGGCCGTGTTTGTCTGTCTGCTTTATCTTCATGAAGTGATTGTCATTTCTCATGGAGAAACCGAGGCCGAAAACCCCAAAGCAGACAAGTAGAGAGGACCAGCACCCTCTACCCTCTCAGAGTGCTCAGGAGGCACACAGGGCAGGGGACTGACTTCCTCCTAAAATCGTAAGCCAAAAAAAAGAAAGAAAGAAAGAAAGAAAGAAAGAAAGAAAGAAAGCAAGCCTATAGCCCAGCAGATTAAAGCACCTGCTTAGGCAAGCACAGGGGTGAGGGGTACGGTTCCTGGTGTGCTAGGCTGGCCCTGCCCCTAGAGTGGGCTGAGGCGAATGATGCTGAGCATGGTAGCACGCACCTGTAATCCCAGTGCTTGGGAGGCTGAAAACAGGAGGATCACCAGGCATCTGATCCATGTAGTAAGACCCTGTAGCCCCACTAAGTACATTAAACAAGAAAAGGAATCATTTCCATGTAGCTCAAGAATAGAAACGATTGATTGACCCCCCTTGCTTCATCTAAAGAAAGGAAAAGAAAGAGAGGAAAGGAAGGAGGGAGGGAGAAAGGAAGGAAAGAAAAAGGAGAAAGACTTTTACATGCTATCAGAAATGTAACATTCAAATTCAAACAGAAAAAGCTTTGACAAACTATTATATATTTTAAATCATTAATTATGTATCAAAAGCTGACTTTAAATAAGTTCTAGCATCAAGCAAATAGTCTGCTAACAAACTGTTAAAGCAGAAAACACCATAATAGGGACTCTTCAGCTAATTAACAGTTTATATTAAGCCAAAAGAATCTCAAACAGCTCAGTGAATTCTGGTTAAATTCAACCTCTCTTTTACTAATAATAAAAGAAAAATCTAAATAGCTTTTTTATTTAAGATGTAAATGTCAAAATATTTTGTTAGAAGATTTGTAAGCAATCGTTCACTCAAATACTGCCGTCAGATGCAGTCAGGAATCAGCCCTCCAGGGCTCAAGCTTCGCCCACGCCTTTGGATCCCAGCTGGCTGCACAACTCCAGTGTCCCTGTCCCTCTGGACATCTACTGTCACAAAGCACAGAGAACCCATGGACCCCAGTGTCTGGAGGTCAGGAGCAGGGCCTCAAGCAAGCTGACCCCACTCCACGAGCTCAGTTGCTGCTGTTGGGAGGAAGCTGGAGAGATGTCAGTGACGGGCCTAAAGGGGAGATGCCATCATGACCGTGAAGCGAAGGGACATAAACCTGAAGGGACAGGGCTGTGCGGCAGGGCAGAGGAGGGGGAGCCTGGCTGCACTTGGGGTGTCAGGGGCTCCGTGTACAGGGAGGACGGCAGATGGGCCTGATGGCACGGGAGTGGCCACTGGATAAGGCCCTGGGCCCCAAGGATTCTACATGAATTTGCTGTGTCACCCCCTCCCCTCCTGGAGGAAACCCTGTGTCTCATTTCTCCTGTATTTACTGGACACAGCTCTAGAGATCAGGGGGCGCCCGTGAGTCCCAGGGGAGACAAAAGAGGAAAGAAACACACATCCCCAAATGAGTTTCATTTATATAATGAAAATAAATTTTTACACAATTAACAGAAACACAAGGTTTTTTTTGCGAAAAATATTTTTAAATAAATTTTTGTCTTTTTTTCTTTTTTACATTCTGATATACATATGTAACAAGGTTTGTGGCAATGTAACCAGAATCGAGTCAAAAGGGAAAAGAGGAAAAAGGAAAAAGTGGGAAGGGAAGTTCCTGGCACTGCCGAATTCCTCCCCCGGCTGGCAAGTCGCCCTGGCCACGCTCGGCACCAGCCGACTCCTGCACACTCTGAACACGGTATTATTGCACAAAGCCTGAGAAGGCGGGCTGTAAGGGTCACCTCCTGTCACTCACAAGCATCTAAGCCAGAGGGGGGCAAATCCAGAGCCTGAAGCCCACCGCATAACAGCATCCTCGCGCAGTGTCGCATCGTTGGGAGGCCACCGCAGCACCCGAACTTCCGCGTGCAAAGCGGGGCTTGCGTGGTTGGGTTTGGTTTCCTACGTGGGGCGCCCGGGGAGCCCCGAGCCTGCAGCATTCGACGTCCTCGCTCCTTACTTTGGGTTCTCGTGAAGTGGCTTCAGGTTTGGTATCTTCGTCTATGGACCTGCACAGACTATTTCTTGTAAACTCCACAAGCAGCTTCCAGGAGGAGGAAGAACCGGTTCCGCCGAGCTCTCCCCGCTGCACAAAGACTCCTTCTGCAGGAGGTGGATTGCAGGGGCCTCATGGCTAGTCTCCTCACACTTGTTAAAAATGAAAAGTCTTTAAACAGATTCGCTTCCATTCACAAACTACGCCTCCAACTAAAAAAGAGGAAAAAAGAAAGAAAGCGGACACACGCAGAAGCCGCCCTCCGCGGCGGCGGGTCACACCACCGTCTCCACGCCCACGAGCTTGGGCGTCAAGATCCGCGGGGTCACGCCGTTGTTCAGGTCCTCCTCGAACTCCAGCAGCTGCCCCATGAAGTTGAGGTTGGGGGAAATAATGGGTCGTTTGCCCTTGACGAACTTGTAGGCGTCCGTCATGGTCATCCAGGTGTGCTTCATCAGGTACGCGATGACGATGGTGGCGGAGCGGGACACGCCGGCCTGGCAGTGGATGAGGAGCCCCTTGCCGCACTGGTGCGCCTCCTCTGCGGGAGGAGAGAGGGGTGAGCGGGCAGCCCGCCGAGCCCGCGCCGGCCCGGGACTCAGTAGGGGCAGAGGTGGCACAGGGGACCCGCACCGCACGGAGGGCGCCAGCGTCCACAGCGGCTGCCTCGGTCAGCGACCTTGGGCTGACTCTAGGGAACAGACAGGGACTGCGAGTCCCTGGCGACAGGGCCGAAGCTGGACCCACGAGGCGGGTAAGGGGGCTGAGCTGCGTGACATGTGGCTCAAGCTTTCCCGGCCACTCGCCCGCTGACCAGGGAATGAAGCAGGCTGAGGGCTTTATCCTCGAAATGGGCCTGGGGGCCTACTTCTACAAGACAGCAATGCTTGAAAGGACAACGTGATTGAAGGAAATCGCCCTTCTTCACAGTCTGGTCTCTAGCAGGGGCCATTTGTCAGCCTTCCCACCGAGGCCAGGAGGGAGCCCGAGAGAGGACACACTTAGTGCTGGGCTGGCTGTGGTCTGGTGCAGCCGCTCAGCATGGGGTCATTCAAGACCCAGAGCCCAAGGGCCGGGGAGATGGCTTAGTGGAAAAAGCGCTTCCCTGGCAAGTGCAAGGACCTGAGTTCAATCCCCGGTTCCACCAAAAAGAAAAAAAAGACCCCAGAGCCCCATCCTCCCTGCCTCAGGGACTGGGGATCAGATTGCCTCACTCGGCAGGGAGCTCTGCGAGATTCTGGTTGATCCCGGATAACAGTGGGTAAAACACTCTGCCTCCAGGGGCCATGGTTCTGAGCTGCTCTTCCAGCTAAACGCTATTGCTTAGTGGGTTTTTTTTTTTTTTTTTCCTTCTAAAAATTAAAGCCAGGCAAGCCTGAATAATCTACTAGGAATGCTAGCACTTTGGGTGAAATCCTATTACAACAAGTGTGCTTATGCTGTTCATTAGAGGAAAAACAATCCCAGCTTCCTCCACCTGGGGTCAAGCTGGGGAGTCAGCCACCACGCTGTTACGCAGCAGCAAGCCCCTGGCCTGCTCTGTGCACTCGGGGAAGAAGAGGCATCTTTGCACCCTGCGCTGCTGACTGGTAGCAAAAGCTCAGGGCATCGCAGCCCTGGACAGCGGCTGGGCGAGCACCGGGCTCTGGCTCTCCAGCAGGCCACCTGCGTGGGTGAGACCCGAGCCCTCCTTTTGATGGAGGAGCAGCAGCCACGAGCGTGTGCCTCCTGGAATGGAGGGGAGTGGACCACTGTGTGAGCCAGGCAACGTGCCAGCCACTGCTCAGGGCAAAAGAAGCCGGAGTCGCTTGCAAAGATGTCAAAAATCTGCTAAGTGAGGGCCGGTATCCACCCTGATCACTGAGCCCTGCCAGGCTTAAGCGAAAGTCTAGATCAGGATGAGGCAGTGGCTTGCTTCCTTTGGGGGACAAGAGAGCCAGCAGTTGCTAGAACCTTCTTCCTCCTCCTCAGGACCTACTAGGGAAGACACACCTGAGCTTCTCCATGTCATGGAGATCAGGATGACTGTCAGGGACCCTCACACTGGGCCACGTGCTGCTGTCTGCTAGGCGGCGTTTAAGAACTGAGAAGCAGCAGGAGAAAGTGTGTCCCTTCTGCTCACATGCTCTGCACTGGCACCAGGGAAGGCTGGGCCTGCGGGAGCCGCCTGACTTCAAAGGCCTCAGAGGAAGAGCAGAACCCGCGCAGGCTCGCAGCAGCGCAGCCCGCGACAGCCAGGTCTTGCAAATGGCCTACGTGTCTGTGTCTAAGGTCTGTCAGTAGAGGAGAGGCTGGAGAATGCATGATGTACACCTATACATGATATACTTCGATACCTCGACGTGAGCCCTGGCTGCCGTAAGGAGGAGGAGGAGGCGCTCCACTCATGCAGGAAAGCAGAGGCACCTCGCCACCGTAATGCCAAGTGGAGCAAGTCAGACTGACAGCTTAAATAGTGCGTGGATTCTCCTCTATGAGAACAATAGCGGCAATAAAGAGCAACATAAAAGAGACACAACAGGACTCAGGGAGAAGACCTTTCCCTATGGGAAGGGACAAGGAGTAGAGCAAGGGGGAGCGAGGGGACACAGAGGGAAGGAAACTGCGTGGTGGACTCACACCAGCTCCCCACGCTGAGCACGACCATAGTGACCACAAGCATGGCTGGATATATACGCAAACTTAAAAGAGTAAGTGCTCAAAGCCTCAGGACAGGTCTCAGCAAAAATGGCTTTCTCTGCCACCTCTGGGCAGAGACCGCCAGGATGGTGGCTTAGTTTAACTGAGAGAAGCAGTGACCCCCCCATATACCATGGACTGGGTGGAGCAGGGTGCCCGGGGGAGGGAGACGCAGCCACTGCCCCTTGGCCCAAGCATTTCCAGGTGGCCAGACCCAGCCACACTAAATGGCACCAGTATCTAGGACCAAGGAGGACACCCCCCATCCCAGGGGCTCAGGAACACAGCAAGCCCTCGCTATCGCCTGGGCAGAGGGCAGCAGGGGCAAATTTACCGATGAACTCAAAGGCCTCCTCGAAGTACTGCCGCAGGTTCTGCTTGTTGCTATCAGTGGCCGGCAGGCGCTTGTAGTTGAGAAGGCCCTTCTCATAGTGGTAGAGCGGCAGGTGTGTGGTGACATTGATCACGTAGCCGATGTTGAGCCGCTGCATGGTGTCCAGGTCCTGCGCATCTTGCTCATTCCCCAGGAAGAGGAAGGGCAAGATGGGCGTGAGCTCGGCGCTTTCGATGTCCGGCGTGCTGGGCACAGGCTGAGGTAGCAGGCCGGGGGCCACAGCTGCACCCACCTCGCGACATTCCTGCAGCTGCAGCGAGTTGTCACACAAGTTCTCGTGGTTCTGCTTAAAGCTGCTAAGCCCTCCTATGGCAGAGAGAAAGCCACAGTGACCATAGTGACCTTGGAGCTGCACAAGGGCAGTCACTGCCTGTGCGTGGGGTGCTGGTATTGCACTCTTAGATATCAAACCAGGACAAAAGTGGGGTCCGCTTGGGGGCACATAACCAACCTCCCTTCTCTGCACAGAGGGCTTTAGAACATGCTTTGGTTTTTGGTAGGGGAGTTGAACCCAGGGCCTTCACACTGAGCTATATCCCCAGCCCTTTTCTGTTTTGAGACAGGATTTGGCTGTTGCTAAGTTACCCAGGCTGCCTCGGCCTCAGCCTCGTGATTCTCCCACCGGAGCCTCCTGCCTCGGCCTCCAGAGTGCACCACTGCT
>NDGN011309052.1:0-17522 GCA_002564285.1 Tympanoctomys barrerae
TCCTTTCCCCTTTCACCCATTAAATTCTGTTTTCCTTTTTAACAGTTTCTTCCTATTTCACAATATCTGTTGTACATTTTTAGACCTTATTCTTTCAGTTTCTCATACCAGGGAGGCAAAATGATGTTTATACGTTGTCGGTCTGGTTTGTTTCGCTAATGAAGATAGTCTCAAATTGTATTCATTTACCTATAAAAATCTCAAGTCATTATTCTTATGGAAGACGTTTCCACATTGAAAGACCGTGGAGCCTTTATCAGAAATTGATTAGCTGTGAACGTGAGAATTCATCTCTGGACACTGAATCACTTTCCTATCTACCTATCTTTATACCAGGAGCACACTATTTTGATTAATTTAGGTGTGTAATATTGAAATAAAATAGCCATTCAATCAAAAACCCTCCAATTTTGTTATTTTTCTAAATTGTTTGGCTCTTGTAGGTTAGCCAGCATAAGAATCAGCTTGCCAATTTTTACCCAAAAAAATCCTGCTATAATTCTGTTTGCAGTCATGTTGAGTCTACACATGAATTCAGAAGAACTGACAATTTTAAAATACTGGGTTTTTTAAATGAGTGTATTATATCTCTCCATTTATGTAAATCTTTCTAATTTCTTTCAGCTGTGTTGTGTAGTTTCCTTGAGTATAGTATATTTATTTTTAAATAATCCCAAGTATTTTGTTATTTCATGCTGTAAGGTTTTTTTTAATTTCCAAATGTTCACTTCTAGTACATAGAAATACACTTGAGTTTTGCATATTAACTTTAAATACTAAAACTTCACTGAGTCTTCTGAGTTTTAATAGCTACTTTTTTGATACATTCTTTGCATTTTTATTGGAATTTTCTGTATGTAAAGATAATTTGCTTGGGTATATGTTAAATTTTTCTGGCTTTATTTCTGTATGGATCTATGGCATACAAGTAGTGAGAGCATGTAGCTTGTCTAATTCCTAGTTGGAGTAGAAAAGTACTCAGTCATTCACATCCAATTTGGTATTAGCCAGGACTGTATTTTAGCTAACCTCTATCTGGAAACTTCCTTCTATGCCTGATTTACTGAAAGTTTTTATCATATATGAACATTGAATTTTGTCATATGCTTTTGTTAGTACTCTAATGAGATGGCTTGGTGCTTTTTCTTTTTTGAATCTTTCACTGTGGTGAGTTGTATTATTTAATTTTTTAATGTTCAAATGATCTTTCATTACGGTATAAGCTATCCTTGATGATGTATTAACCTTTATTTTCCCTATGGCTTTGAATTTATTGGCAATAATTTCATTAAGGATTTTTACATCTATTTCAGGAAAGCTATTAATCTATAATTTTGAGTTTTATTTTGTTGCGATATCTTTATCTGAAGTTTGTGTCCCTGTAATGTTTTCTTCAAAATTAATTAGGATATATTCCTCCTCTATTTTAGGAGGGCAGAATTTGCATAGAATTAATATTATTTCTTACCCTATATAAGATTAATATTTTTAACAATTTTACAGCTTATTTCTATAAGTTTTGGTTGTAGTATTACGTTACATTTATTATGAAACATTTTTACAAGATATTTACCTGATGACCAAGATATCTGATCTCAGTCATTTAAGTATTCATCTTTATCTTTCTGTAATTACTTTATTATTTTACTTTTAACTGTTCAAGCCATCTGAAAGTTATTTTGTTTTATGATGTGAAGCAAGATGCAAAATTTATAGTTCAGCAGGGGAAGAAAAGCTATCAATCATAGTGCAACATTGTTAGAAAAGTTTTGAGGAGCAAGAGAGCATCAGTTAAATAGGAAAGACAATATAACTTCTAAACACAGTAACACAAGTAGAATCATCTCTTGTTGAGACCAGTGTTCTCCAAGTGTTTTGTTACACTTGTGGAATAAAGTGGAGAGAGGGTTTTGTTGTTATTTATGAAAGCCTTTGACAGAGGGTTCACCTATCATACAGTCATTTATTTCAAGTGTATAATTCAGTGGGTTTTGGTATATTTATAGATATTTGCAACCATCATCACAGTGACTTTTGGAACATTTTTATGCTCTCAGAAAGAAACTTTATACCCATGAACTGTCACTTCCTATAGCCTCCAGTCCTGCTCCTCCAGGCCTAAGCAACCACTGATATATTTGCTGTCTCAATAGATTCATTTGTTCTGGAAAAAGCCATATAACGTGTAGTTTTTATTACTGTTTTCAGGGTCCATGTGTGTTGAAAGATGTATCACGTACTTTTTATATAGCCAAATACTATTCTATTTTATGGCTAAACTTTTTTTTTTACTTGTCATCTGATGGACAGTTGGGTTATAAAACAAGTTTTGAACACTTTCAATATATGTATTTGGAAGTGTATTTTAGATTCGTGTGTAGGTACCACTAAGTGTACACATTTGATACTATACATAGCGACTCCCCAAAAATAAGAGTTTAAAAGATATTTTTAAAAATATCATTCTAGCCTTCTCTTTCACTTCTCAGGGGGTCATTGTATGTACCAGAAACCCATTGCTTATACAAATTTCCAAGCTGCTGCTCAGATGACAAGCTAGCTGTCCTTCAGACAGAAGACAGTACTGGCGGGTGAGAGAAAGCATGGTGCCCTTTCTTGGAAATTGTGTGTCTGGAACATAAAGTGAGAAAAGTATGGAACCTTCTGATCATTTTTACTCTTTCCCTCACTCTAATAATTTAAAGCAAAATGACAGATGAGTTATATACTTTTGGAACACCTAAGAATGAATATTAAATAAAAGTTTTATTATACTGTGTAAGTCTGTAGTTTTATTAGTACTATTTGGCAGTGAGTTTAAGATACTGTATTACTGTACTTTCTCTTTAGAAGCAGCCTTGCTGCTTGGGTTCCTTATATATAATCCCAAGCAAAAATTAGTGCCATTAATTTTCTTTTCTTTTGTTTATCTCCCCTCCATACACACTCTTCTAGCATACTTCTGAACATCTTAGTTGCAGTACTGTTTCAGATTTCAGCAGACTGGCTTGAGTCTGCTATGGAAAAACATCAAAAATATGTCCTTTAGGGGTCTGGGGGTCTATCCCTGGGCCTGTCATGCCAGCCCTGCCCCGAGGCGCACTGAGAAGGCAGTTGAGACTGGGCGTGGTGCTGCACACCTGTAATCCCAGCTCTTGGGAGGCTGTAAACAGGAAGATCACTATGAGTCGAATCTAGTAGTGAGACCCTGAACACCCTGTAGACCCTTCTCTAAAATACCAAAAAGAAAAAAGTCCTTTGTATTTTTCCTTCTTCAAAGAGAAGTCTGCTATACTTTATTCCATATAGTCCCAACTTGTTATTTGAAGTATTTAAAGAAAAATTGTCTATTTTCACCCAGTTTGTTACAGTTGAAGAAAAGAATGGTTGCAATATTTGCTCTCTTGCTGCTGTAATACTTTGCTAAACTATGTTCTATGTCTTGTGAAGATTCTGTAGGTAAGCTATTGAGAAGGAAGACAACAAATTCAGTTTCTGAGAAAAATTTTTTTAAGATTGGCCTAGTCATTTATCTATTATTCACGCTGTTATTATTCTGGGTAATTTAACAGTGAGTTACACAAATGAGCTGAATACAGACCTGGAAAACAACAGTAATTAATAGTGTTTTCCAGCTTAGAAAATAGAGGTAATACATTTGTGGGGCCAGCTGGAGCCTTCACAGACTGGAGTGGACAGAAAAGCTGGACAGAGAAACTGATGTTGCTAACCCAACATATTGAACCCAGTCTGTTCATTGTATTTGCTTTATTTAGTGACTAAGCCAAAGATTTTTTAAAAATTTAACCGGTGAGAATGTGTCAGTAATTACATTCTAATCTGAAATAAGAGGATGACAGACTTTTTATTTCTTTCTTTATTTCACCAAGAAAAAGGTATAAGATTCCATAGCAGTGAATTTAGTTTTGGAAACTTATTAATACCATTTCAAAATAAAGATGGGTTTTTAAATATTTTTCTTTTTAACTGCCAGTGTGTTTTTAGTGATGCAGAGTTCAGATACTTTCACTGTTACTTGACAAGTCATCTTGATGAGCTTTCTTTCCCTTCATTATTCTTTTGGCTCTCAGTACAGTGTAAGAAATGCTCGAAGACTTTAAGGCTAGTAGGCCTAAAATAGTGTTAATGACCACAGCTCTTTAAGCTTGGGGTAAGAACCAAATTATTTGGCTTACTCTCTTTTGTCTCTACCATCTCTCTGCTTTATATTTTTGGTTTGGTTTGGTTTTTGTCAGATAAGGTCTTGCTGTATGCTGGAATGACAGGCACACACCACTGCATTTGACTTCCCTTTCTCTCAACTCCTTTCTCTTCGAATATACATTCGGCTGAAAAACTCACTTTCTNAAAAAAAAAAAAAAAAAATCACTCATTCAAATATGTCTATCAAATGCCTGATAGATTAGACCCTGTTGTAGGCTCCAGACATTAAAAAAAGGTGAATTAAAAAGAAAAGTCTGCCCTCTAAAAATTTACTTTTTTGTGTCTAACTTTGGTGGCCTTCTCTGTCAAAGCTCAGAGACATTCGCATATTACATACTTTTTCAGTTTTCAACTTTCACTGAAAGAATGGGTTTTCCAGTGTAAAACCCTGGTCTTTCCCAGTGACAGCTACTTCCTTGTAACACTTAAGTAATATATTATGCCAAAAGTACTTAGAATACTGCCTGGCACATGGAAAGCACTATATATAAAAGTACTAGTTATAAGCAGTAGGTAGAGGTACCAAAGCATTTTTCCATCATGTCAGCATACCAGCAATTATTATTTATTCTTGAAGCAAAGTCAGAATTAAAAGGAAGCCCCATAATAAGCAATTTTATATTTAATTGCCCAAATTTGCAGAATATATAAATTAAATTTTGATAGTTCACTTTAAAGAACAATTTTCCACATTCAAGTTATAAATTTTATTGGTGCTTTCAAAATAGGATTTCATATATGAAAATATTTTTATGCAAACAAATATGCTACTAAAATGAAAAATATTGTATATGTTCCCTATTTCTTCAAATAAGATTTAATTATTTGAAAAAGTCTTAACTATAAAGTCACTTATAGACACAAATACCATGCCTACTGTTCACTGTCAAATAATAATATACCATATTTATATAGCATGAATACTTTACAGAGTGCTATCACATGCTACATTACATGTAGTTCTGTAACGGTCCTGAGAAGTAGATTAAACAAGTATAGTTTTGGAAATGAAGAAACCAAGGCATTAAAGATATTTAGTACTTACTCTAAGTGAAACAGATTTGAGGAAGAATCAGAACTTCTGTCCAATATTCTTTCCACTGTAAAACTACAAAGCATTGTTTCCTTAGTAAATACAATAAACCACAAGGAACATGACCTGTTAGCCTGGTGCCAGGATCAGCAGACTGAGTTCTAGCCTACAATTCACAGCCTTACCACTAAAATTGAGCAGAGTAATACCCCCCACACCCAACTCACCCTCTAACCCCACTTTCCAGAAAGCCCTTTTAGACACAAGAATATTTGAGGTGAAGCATAGTTGAGTGTCCCTTCTCCTACCTTCACTCCATCTCAAACTTTTAATTTGTTAAATTTCTTATTAAAAAGGGGGATTGGAAAAGAAGAGTGAAATCTAAACCAGAATCTGCAGATCTGAGTGGAGAATAAGGTCCAGTCGGGTAAACAACTCTGAGATAGTAATGCAGAGCTAGAAGTAATTAGATAGGATATTTTAAAATAATTGCACGTTATTTTCCTATTAAAATTACAATATTCTGATAGATATGACAAATGAATTTAGCTGGATATTTTCCAAAGCTTCTTAAAATTATTAGGGAAAAAAAAAATCCCAAGTTTGTTCTCTCTCCCCATCTACTTTCTTCCTTCCCTGTCTCTCTGTCTCTGTTTCTGTCTGTCTTTGTGTCTCTCAGTGTCTCTCTCTTTCTCTTTCTTTGTCTCTTTCTTCTTACCGGCCTCCCTCCCTCTGCATTTTTCATTGTTTAAGACAAATGTGGGCATCAAGAAACTTGGAACTTTAGCCCTTTAAAAGTTGACCAACTCAAGCTAGTACTGTAATAAGAAAATGGCACTTTAAAAAATCATTGAAATATTGTAATGGTTTCAAATAACTTATCAGTTTCATTTAGAGATTCACATACTTCAATAATTTTATAAAAGACTCACACAAATATAAAGGGGGTTTTTTGCAGTATAAATCAGAAATATGTAAAGTGTGGTCTTATTGCTTAACAAAATAAACTTTGAGTTTCTTAACCTGATATTTAGAAAGTTGGAGGTTAAAGTTTTTGTCCTATTTTCCTCATTCCTCATCTTTTTCACCCACCCTTCGTTTTCTGAGAACATTTTTTTCTCTTCCTGTGTTGCTTTCATACCTTCATCCATTGTTCTGCCTCACAATCAATATGCCTTATCCCTTCCACAGTGCACATGCTTCTGACTTTGGGAAGTATGGTCTTTTCCTCCACTCCCATACCTACTGGGTCACCCACTCTATCCCCAGCTGAAACCGTTTGCTGTGTAATAGAGTCTAAAAAGCACAGGCTTTCAAGTCTGACCGCCCTCATTTCAAATCCTTTCTCTACCGTTTATTAGCCACATAACCTAGGGCAAGACTTAACCTTTCTCAACCTCTGCTTCCTCATGCATAAAACAGGGGTGAGAATACCCTCCTGTCGTTACAGAGTGAAGTGAAGTGAGAAGGCATGTGCAGCCTCCTTAGTGCTGTATCTTCAATACTCTAGGTCCTAAAATGTGGTCATGGTGCTACTGGTAATGGTCATGACTGGATTTAGAAGCCACTTTATTGCTTCAGTTCATGACAGAACCATAGAATCTTTCTTTAAATACTTTAGAGACACATATTCTGCAGTGTTTAATCTGCTGCTATAATGAAAACTTTGGGGAGTTTTTGTTAGTGGTTGTCTCTTTAGTCTTATCATGAACTTTATATCCTGAAGAATTTGGGATTTTCTTATTGCTACAACATAGCATACATAATTTGTAGTTTATACATCTAGAATGATAGGACAACTTCTGGGTGTAATCTAGGGAATGGTATGTATGGTTTCATGTTTATAGTTATTTTATGCCCCAAAATAATGTGAAGCTAACATAAAATATAGAGGAAAATGATGATCAAGCTATAAAAATTGTAGATCATACCATATAGAAAAGTATAAACTTTATAGAGAGACCTGAGAGTAAAGATACCTGTGTGCTGGTCCAAAGGTCTGTCCAAGGGAGACATAATCTGAACAGGACCAGCAGACTACCACTGAGAGGCCCCTTTAGAAAACACAAGAGCCCCCTTAAGAAAAGCCAGTCATTGTTCCTCAGTAATCCTCAGTAATCATTTCTGTGTTCCTTGGAATCATTAAAGAAGAACAGAAAAATACCTAGTGAAAAAACCTTGTCGGACTCTATCTTGTAGAGTCTATCTGTTAAGTTTGCACAGTAAATCCACAGTTTAGTAAAAGAAAAACCAAATTTAAACCAGTTTAATGTTTTTTGTTCAGAGTCTGTCTTAGTGATTTAAAAATTCTGTCTTTTAATATATTAGATAAGAATACTTAAATTCATATGAATTGAATGGAATACTTTCCATTTCATAAATGATCACTGTGCTATAAATCTGCATAGTTCCAAAATGGTTATTAGTCTGTGATGAATTGTGTCTGCAGTGAATCTATACTGCGAAGGCACAGAAAAGGAGGCAACATGGGCTTGTCAGAGCACCTGGTTTCTGACACCCCCAACTTAACACAATCATTTAACCACTCTGAATCTTAGTTCTTTATTGTAGGTTGTGATTCTAAATATAACCTCCTTAAACAGAATTTAAAAGTTAAGATTTAACATCAAGTAGACAATAAATACACAGATATGGACCTAAAAGCTACTTTTCTGGGACTATGTAATAGGAAAAAAGAAAAAGCTGAAAATCAGCACATATTGGTAAAGTTCATATTCCAAAACAGAATTCAGTCTGAAAGTCTGGATAAATTTTAACTGATTATTCTCTGAAACAACTTGTTACTTGTGCATTTCTCAAACAAAAAGCAGAGGAAACAGTATGTATTATTTTATGTTTGGAGTTATTTTATGCCCCCAAATAATATGAAGCTTGCATAAAATTTAGTGAAAAAAACTAACACTTGTATCTAAATTCGACCAAAATGCACTTAATCAATGTTCAGTCTTGAGACATACTTCAGTGTTCAAGCGTGTCTTAAATAAACTAGCTAACCCCTTTTGAATAATTTTCATAAAACTATAAAGGCTTATTGACCACCAGGTGGAGCCAGTATTGTTCTGTTTATAGCCTGAAAATGAAAATTGGTTAAGCAGGGAATAATCTATAGAGATTTCATTATAGAAAAATTAAACTTTTAACATTTACCTGTCTAGTTTTTGTAAACATGCACATGTAGAATGAGACTCCCCTGCCCCATTACATAATTCCCTTCTGTGAATAAGCTTTCATCTTGGTAATTTCATTGGATCAAGGTTGGTATTCTCCTTTTCCACTTTTTGAGGATATTGTCTGAATTGAATATCTTTGAAACACACTTAGTAAGGATTTAACCTGTGGTCATGTGATAGATATGGATTATAATTATGAGAAAATGAATGGTAAAAATATATTGCATGTGGGTTGCCATTTTAATGCTACAGACTTTGTACTATAATTATTTCCATTATTATTTTCTTAATAAAGCAAACAAAACAAAAGGCATGCCTGGAAGAGAAAGAATGTGTCATTTATTTCCAGTGGCTCCACCAGGGAGATGGTAAGGAAGAAGGTAGGGCAGCTGTCACAGGGCTTCTGTAGAGGTGGCCAGTAAAATGCTTCAAGTAAAACAAGGAGTAAGTTTCTGACTACCAGCTAGGGAAAGATCAAGGGTGTCCTTTATAGCATTCAGAAGTGAAGGTGTAGTACGCACTTAGCTTCCAGAAAGCTCAGTGCCCAGAGCCCTAAACCAGGGGCAACTGCCCTCAAGATAATTTCACCAGATCCTCTTGCCTCTTTTTTTTTTTTTTTTTTTGTTTGTTTTATTTTGGCGTGGTTTTTTTTTGTTTTTGGTTTGTTTGTTTGTTTTTTCTGTATTTAGGACAACGTCTACAGGGTCTCAGTATGTAGATTAGATTTGTAGTGATTCTCTTCTTGCCTCTTATTTGCAAGTATTAGAAATTATCTAATCTGCTCTAACTCAATTTAAATAGACAACTATCTGTTGAAAAAGCAGTTGTATTGTACGGTTCCTAAGGCCCTGAAAGTCCCTTAGAAACGTATTCTATCTAGTAAAAGTAATAATGTGACCTTAGGCACTGTTAATTCAAGGCCTAAAAGTGATCAATCTGTCATTTAGTTAATGTTTATTACACACATAAAAGACCACAAACAAGGCAGTCCCTGCCATGTGAATTTACAGCCCAAGAGATGATGTAGACAGAGACAGCACTTTGAGTGCTTGGGCTACTACAAGGTGTGTTACAGGTTCAAATACGTGGAAAATGTCATCAACTAGGGAGGATCAAGAAAAAGCCATAAGGCCTTCTTCTGGGTGAAAATTACTTGAATAAGCCCAATCTGTGACAGACTGCTCTTCTCTTATCCCTTCTTATCCACTGAAACATATAATTCTAGTCTATGGAGAATTTGTGGTCCTTTTTCATAGGGTTTTGCTTTATCAGGATGTGGGTATGTTATCTGATTCCTTTCTAAGTCCACCTGGGATATTATCTTTTAAGTTTTTATTTTTATTTAACATGAAAAAGCAATAACTAAGTTAATTTGAAGTTTGTATTTTAAACCCAGATATGAGTTTGTATTTTTGAGCCAGGCACATGGATTTATATTTCAAGATTCATGATCCCTAAGGTAAAATATTTAATCTGTAGAACTACTTTGTTTCCTCATTGGTAAAATATTGTTAATAACATGCCTTCTTCATGGGATTGTTGGTTATAAGGATTTAAAAAGTAATTCACTTACTATCTCTGGCAAATAGTGAATACTTAAACTTTTAGCTATTGTATTGGCTGTAATAAAGTCTGAAACTTTTCCTGGTAATTAACTAATTAATCTTTTGTGTTTAAAATTTTCATTAAAAAATAATTTACAGTTTCCAGAATGTATTAATAAATATACAACTAGACATAAGTAGCATTACTGTTTTCATATTTGTTAGTCTATTTCCTTTGTTATTCAAATGATACTTTTCATTACCATATCACCTTTATTTTTATAAAAGTTTTTCATTTATTATGGAAATTAAGCAAAAATATCCTTGCAATGTTAAATCTAGAGCTATTTAAAATCATTTATAAGCAGACTTATTGACAGTTTCTAACACATAAAAGCCATCCAATATATTGTGTTGTTTTGAATGAATGAATGAATGAATGAATGAATGAATTTGCAGCTGCTTATTCTGAGACAATGAAGTTATAAGCTCTTTTCTTTATAAAGTGAGATTTGTGGTTGGATACTACTGGTTCATTACCTAGGTAACCAGTGAAGAGCTTCAAATACCAGAGTAAGGATTAGGTTTCTGACTACCATCTACGGCAGTGGTGGTCAACTCTTGGCACCTGCTGCGGGCACGCACATCCCTCTCTGTTGGCACACAAGCCAGATTGCCCCTGAGGCCAAACATCGGATATTCAAGTTCAATGACAGTGTTAGCACTTTGTGATAAGTGAGTGAGTGGGTTTTCAGTTGCAGTTTTGGCATTCAGTCTCCTAAGAGGTTTGCCATCGCTGACTGAGGGGAAGGAATAGGGACTTTTATTTTATTTTTAATAGCAGTCAGAAGCAAAGGTATAGTATATACTTAGCTCGCCATCATGGTAGTTTACCAACTAAGCTAAGTTAGGATATAAGTTTTGGCTCCAGCTCTGCTGCTAACCCACAAAGGATTCTAACTAAGTAGCCTCATTTACTTGGACTTTAGTTTATAAACTGAGAAGTTGGATTAGAAGATTATCAAGGTACCACCTAACTACAGCTAGATTCTCCAGTTATAAACTGATGGCCGTGGTGATGTTGGATAGCCCCTTTTCCAAAGCCTTTCCTATAGTTTATCTAATTTAACTCAAAAACAGCATACAGTTGTTTTGTTTTGTATTGTTGTTGTTGTTATTGTTTACCAGGGATCAAACTCATGACTTTGCACTTGCCAGGCAGGTGCTTATGCTGATGAGCTATCTCCCTGGCCCAAAATTTTTAAAAATTTATTCTAATACTGCAACATAGGCAATCTCTTAAGCCCTACCTGATACTTATGTTATGTCCACAAACCCAAAACTTGATTGTTACATGATAATCAGTGGCTTGGTTTCTTAACTATTCTTACATATGTTAGGTTCGTTTTACTTTTTAGATTACTTTTTGGAATAAAATGCCCATGTCATATATTTCATATTTTTTCCAGAGCATCTCTCTGGGTACCAGGCACACAAAGAATACTTAACAGAATTTTATTTTGTGAATTTAAGCTGTAGCTGAAGACAGTGGGACATACTGTGGGACTCTAACATTATGTTGACCTAGGCTCAGTCCCAGCTTTATCATATCCCAATTGTGATCCTTTCCAGTTTCTTTGTTTGTAAAACAAACATATATGCTTTCTTCATGGACGATAAAGCACCTTGGCATGGTGCCTAATATAGTAGGTCCCTAGTAAAGATTCTTCTGTTTCTGTTGTGGTGTTGGTGGTTTTACCTTAGTTCCTACTTATTTAGCATATTTCATAGAAATATAATTAAATTTAAATTATAATAAGTAATCATTATTGAATCATTATTTAAGAATCATCAGTATACATTCAGATTTTTTAAAAAACCCTTTGTACTTAGAGAAACTGAATTTTTCTAATATCATGTGTAATTAGCCAATTTTATGTTACCAAATTAATCTAGTTGCCTATGCAATTTTTGTTTTATCCAGGGAGATCCAAGCACAGGAAAAGTAAATGTGCTATTCCTTATTCTGGTAACAGGGACTGAGCCAATACAGAACTTCTTTCTCCTACAAATAGATAAAAGTGTTGGCCAAAATCCGAGATAGTCCATTTTAAATACTTAGCTAACCTTGAGAAGGAAGAGGGGAGAGGGAAGGAAAAAGGAAGAAAAGGGAATTGAGAGGAAAAAATTGGAAGCCGAAAGAGAAGGAGGGAAGGGGAGTGAGTAGGAGTAAGGGAAGATGGAAGAAAGGAGGGGAAAATCCTGGGTGCCAGAAACAGAGGATCAGCCCCTGACACTGTGGTTACCCTGGGCCATATCTTAGACCCAGTGTAGGCGCCATTATTTTGAAACTGGAGTTTCATTGTCACACTTGAGTATGGGACATGGCTTTGATAGAGTGGTAGGAGTAAAAAAAATCTATCTACTTGGTCAGGAAGGCTGCAGTGCAGCTTGCTGTTCTTTGGATAGTAGTGTTGGAGAAAGGAAATGAAAAAAGAGGGGATTGGAGAGGTGGGGGGGAAAGAAATATTCTCAGTAAAAAAAAGTCAAAACTGGGCCAGCAAGATAGTTTAGCAGTCGCCTGTCTGCCAAACGCAAGGACCCAGATTTGATCCCCAGTACTGCATGCCATGTTGTCCTCTGAGGAGACCAGGTGTGGTGGTGCATGCCTGTAATCCCAGTGCTGGGCAGGCTGAGACAGGGGGATCACTATGAGTCTGAGCTGCGTAGTGAGACCTTGTACCAAATACATCAAAAAAATCAAAACTCTAAGTCTCTAACCGACACAGATATGAAGTCTGAAATGTACATTGCCTATGTGGCATAAGAATCCTAAATCAAGGATTCAATGTGAAACCAAAGACTCTGGACCAATGGAACTCTTGGACAGTATGACAGAAACATCGAAATCTCTTTGAAGAAACTTTTACACTGTCTTAGGGGGCCAAGGAATTATGGAATAGGATGAAGACGTAACCTGAAAGGGAAAAAAGATTCACAATAAAATACTAGAAAATACTTTAGAGATATGACCACTCCACAGACAGTGTAAGAATACACAAACAGAAGGATCTCAAACTCAGTCTGAAAGATATGGCATTATAAATGTGTTTGAAATAAACAGATTTTTTTTTAAACAATAAAAAATAAAGGCTACCGGGGACCACCCACTGAGGTCACCACCCCCCACGCCCGTCCTACTATTGGACAACAGGAGCTTTCTTTCTCTCAATAAATATATTCTGCTCATAAAAAAAAATCAAAGGCTAGCCAAATAGCTCAGCCAATTAAAGCGTCTGCTTAGGCAGATGCAGCTGCTGAGATTCGATCCCTGGCCTGCCCTGCTCTGCTGGCCCCGTGCCCAGGCTGCACTGAGATGGTGATTGAGGCTGGATGTGGTAGCACACCCAGCATATGGGAGGCTGAACATAGGCAGATCACTACAAGTCCGATCTATGTAGTGAGACCCTTAGGCCCTTACTAAAATATTAAAAAAAGAATAAAAGACTAAAACTGTGAAAAAGTGGACAAATTTGAAAAGAACCAAATAGAATTTCTATGGATAAAAAGTATAGTTATTGGGCCCAGCCAGATAGCTCAGCAGATTAAAGTGCCTGCTTAGGCAGACTCAGGGCCCATCTCTGGGGCACACTGAGACAGCAGTTAAAACTGGGCGCTCACCTATAATTCTAGCTCCTGAAAGGCTGAAAACAAGAGGATCACTACAAGTTCCATCTGTGTAATGAGACCCTGTAGACCCTGTACTAAACACATTTTTTAAAAAAAGTTATTAAAGTCAATGACTTGGTTAATGCTTTAAAAGCTGATTAAATACAACTAAACAGAGAATTAGTGAACAGAAATACAGAGCTGGAGGAACTACTCAGAGTTAGTAATGAGAAATAAAATGATGAGAAATAAAAACATGAAAAAATGGATGTCCTGTGATGAATCATAGTCAATCACACTGTGTCCTGTTATGATATACCTAGCTAGGAAATAGAATAGGTGACTAGTTCTTTGTTTGTTTTAATATAGTTGGGTTTGTGTAGCAGAAGTCATTGCATTTTACTGTATGTACTTATAAAGTGTTATGAGTTACAGTTTCCATGCTGTACAGTAAGAATTACAGCAAGTTTGATCCTGCTCTTATGGATTTATATAGTAAAAGATCACTAGATCTCACAGCTGCTCTCAAACAGTTTACCTGTTCATTTTCCCTAAGAATGAAAACAGAAAGGGAAAGACATCTTAAACCCAGATTATTGAAAAACAAAAACTCACAAAACCAGAAACTAGAGCGGGGGTGAGTCTACCCAGAGGTTCTGTGTCTGCCTAGACCTGTCTGGCCTTGTTTAGATTTATGACTTTCTAGGGGGAAAAATTAACATACCATAAGCTGGACTGGATTTTTATATTTACCTGATATATTTTCCATTGTTAGGAAGAATTTTAAGACCTCTGCACTATGAAAAATACTAGCAGCCAGTTTTTCTGACCTCAGTTTGCATTGAATCAGTCTTCCTCAGCTAAATTTTATTTTAGTTCTTGATTCAAAGCTGGCTTTTATTTTTAAGCTTTTCATTCACATTGACAAATAAGTAGAATAAATTACCTAGTCGGGCATTCCACCAGGAATTTCTATTAATGATGTCAACCGAATCTTGATATTTTTTATTATCGAGTAGTGAATGGAGCTCACTAACAAATTGATATGTGTGACAGGGAGTCCTTGCACTGGGAAGCAGCTGTGGGTATTAATTTGTTCAGGAAAATTGCTTTTGTAAGAATTAATGATTTAAAGTATCCTGTTAGAATATTTAAGTTAATATGTACTTTATGAAATTTAAGTTTTAAAATGTTTTAAAATTTTAGAATAAAATACATTTCCATAAAGCATTGCTTATTCCTTTTATTTTGTTTTTTTGTTGTTATTTTGTTTTGTTTTTTGGTGGAACCAGGGATTGAACTCAGGCCCTTGCACTTGCCAGGCAAGTGCTTATTCCACTGAGCCATCTCCCCGGCCCTCCTTTTATTTTGTTGAAGGAATATTTTAGTAAAGAACATTTAGTAGTATATGGCATCCTAATTAATTTAGAGTTACATCAGATCAAGTAACCCTATACGGAGGCATATGAACCTAAAATTGCATCCAGTTGCCTTTCATCAACACTTTAACGAACAATTTTTCATCTGTGAAGATTGGCAAAATATAAAATCAGCCCGTGCGAAAGTGCTATGTGTTTCACTCCTTAGACCATATATTCTGGAAATAGGCAGATTACAGAGGCCACTCTTAGAACAAGCTCTCCTACCCAACTGTCTGTCTTTCCCTTACATCAAATTTGCATAGCTCAGCTGTTTCTCTCAACTCCTAATTAGTTCACCTGTGAATGGTAGACTGTGGTTACTTCCTCATACCTCTATTGAGCATATCATTTAAAATATAAATCAAATAAATAAATAAATAGAAATAAAATATAAATCAAGTTGCAATTATAAATGATTAACAATTACAATCAAAAGCTCCAAAATACATTCAAGTAGTTCAAGCCAAAGATATTGCAGGGGGGAAAAAATGTAACTCCTGAGCAACTAAAGAATCTGGACCTTTTAGAGCATTTACCCAGAAGAATAGCAAAGCGTTTACAGCCATGTAATAGTAGGGCATGGCTTCTGATTTTCCCACTCAACCCTGAGGCACCAAGTATTGGTGCTCTTAACTTTCATTATAGTGTTCAGTCAGCTGTGTTAAGGGAAAAATGGTCTTAGTCAAAACCTGAGAGTCAAAAGTCCAATTCTGACACACTTCCACTTAGGAAGCTATAAGGTACAGTTAAGATGAGGTTATGACTCAAGATGTTATGAGAGAATAGTTGATTTAGCAATTGAGGAATAGATGACATTCTAGAGTACTACATAGTTTTGTCCATCTTTTCTGAAAACTATTGAGCTACACCTTTGCTAAAAGTGGGCGTAAAGATGGGGTAGATCCAAGTACTGTTGAAAACAGTGTTCACACCCTGTGAAAAGACAAAGTTACATTAGTTATTTGATCTGGGATCATTTACAAAATAATAAAAAGTTGTAAAATGTTATCTAACTATAAACATTTTTTCAATATAATATCAGTTTTGCAATCCATTTTAGACATCTAGAGAATGTACATCTCTGCTTTATCATTTTAAAATTGTGTTCTGTTATCACAAAGATTTTGTCAGAGATCTTAAAATTCATGAGTGAATCTTGCTCATTTTTCACATGCTTGCCCTCACCATGACTAATTGCCTTACATAACACATTTATGAAGCTGATTATAGCTATTCATTTAAAAAGTGTGACTAATGCTGTAATATCAAGATATTATCAGTACAGCTGTGTTAAGGTGTATCTGAATTGTATGCCTGTGTATTCATTCTCATGGTTAGAAAATATAAAAAGCATGTGATTTGACAAATAACTAAGAAAATAAAAAGTTATCTTAATAAAGTTTTCCATATGGGTGAAAATGTGGGAGGTGAAATTAAAATATTAACATATTTAAAGGTATCCATACTCAATCCTTATCACCATTTGTGGACTACAGAGAGTTTTGTAGTATGGGGAAGAAATTCTCCTTTCCCTCTATCAAAGTAAAAAATCCATAATATAGAACTATATTTGTATGAAGAAAGAGATCATGATAAGCCTGTGTGTGTGTGTGTGTGTGTGTGTGTGTGTGTGTGTGAATACCAAGAATCAAACTCAGGGCCTTGTTCTTGCTAGGCAAGTGGTTGTGCCACTGAGCTGTCTCTTCAGCCCAGTAGGCCAAGCTTCAACAATAGTGCACACTATTCCTTGAGAGCTTATCACAGTTAATCATAACAAAGAAAAACGCAGTGTTAACATATAAATGTTCAGTATATGCAAGTGTATTTTCATACCATCAGATTTCTTAATCTGAATGAGATTAGAGTTTGTTAAGCATTCACCAGGTGTCACAAAGTATTTCACTTAATCTTTATAACATGTTAAGTAATGTTATTATTGTCACTTTATAGCTGAAAGCACTGAGACACATTGGTTGTCTTATATACACACAGAAAAAACTGATCAGTCTCACCCCTGCATCTGTTCACTGGCTTCTCTGTGCTAGAAGCGAGGACACATGCTCTTCCCTTTATGCCCAACCAGAGGAAACATGAGTGTTGGCCCCTGTTGAGTGCTAATTTTTATCTCTTAACTTTCTTAAAGAAGATTGCCTATGAGCTAACACTGTTGACAGTATGTAATTTGTAAAGGAGTTCATTATGTTGTTCTGGCCCTATTGTGTAAAATTTCAGATAATAAAAAATTGTATGTGGTATTTTTTTATTAAATAATTTTTGACCACTTACTTTGATTGGGAGTTCTTCAGTGACTTGTTCAGTGAATCTTCATATGAGAATTACATTGCACATTTTTTCTCCAATATTTTTACCAAAGAGAGTTATAACTGTTTGTTTTCCATAAAAGCTACTTTTTACTTTTCCTGTGTCATGTTTTTTTTTT
>NDGN011309053.1:0-13994 GCA_002564285.1 Tympanoctomys barrerae
GTATGTCATTAGTACTTATTTGACATTCAGCTGTATTATGCATATGTTGGTTAATTTCCTTATGAGCCCCATGATGGAATGACTCAAAGTTGAATTTGAGGAAAATTTAAAGAAACTAGATTATCAGGTTCTGTTAAATTGTTATATGTATCTTATTAAATTTCTGTTCGTTAATTTATATCCACCAAGTTACATAAAGCAAATTTGGAGGAAACAGGTGAATTTGTGCAATATTTTCAGTAATACTTTTTTATTGTGTTTTCTATTTACACATGGTGTCTATATCAAGTATTATAGTGAATGTTTCTTTTTTTGTAGGTTGTCAAAATTGGTAAGTAAACTTCCATGTTGCAGTTAGTCTTTATTATAAGACTTCTTCCAAAGAAGTTTGGTAAATTTGAAAGAACCGGAGTAGAACAGAATGCTTCTTTGGTTTTAATTTTTTATTTTTTAAAGAGAGTACAAATTAAAATTGAAACAAAAAGTTATAGATGATACAGATTTTCACTTAAAGTGATACGAATTTCACAGTATTTTTTGTAATACGTAGTGTTGTCTTCCAACCAGTTATTCATATTGTCAAATACATGCATGTAAAATTGGTAGAAAAAATGTATAACAAATTAAGAAGAGAAAAAGTACAATTGAAGAAAGGACATGAAACAAATTAAAGCACTAACTGCTTCTTTCCATAGACCAGCAGAAATGCACAGTATAGTTGTCCAAACCATCCTGCTTACATACATAGATTTATCTCTCCCACTTCTCCTTCTGTCCTCAATTCAGTAACTCTTTTCTTTTGAATAAGTTCATTCCCTTTTCTCAGTATCTGTTGTATCCTTCAGATTCCACTTTTCTCTTTCAGGTTCTGACACTAAGGAGACAATACAATGTTTGCACATGTGGGTCAGATTTATTTCACTTAAGAGTATGTTTTCTAATTGAGTCCATTACCAACAAAAGAGTCAAATTTACCCTATTTTATAGCTGAATAATACTCCATTGTGTAAAAAAATACCACATCTCCCTTATCCATTTTTTCAGCTTATGGGCATCTGAGTTGTTTCCTGGATTTTAGCTATAACAAATTTCACTGCTATAAATATGGGTGCACATATATTGCTGTGGTATGAGGTTTTCAGTTCTTCTGGAAAAATACCCAGGAGAGGAATAGCAGAATGCTTTTTTGAGCATTTTGTATTCTCTAGCTTTATTGTCTACTACTCTATTAAGAATCATCAATTTTGGCTTTTATTACATTGTTAAAGTCGTAATACAGCTGTAAAGGGGTAAAGTTAGAATTGATTATAAGATTATTAAGATTTCCAAGGTGTCTTTTAGAAAAATTTATCTATAAATATGTAAGTATACATACCTTTGGAAAGATTTTTGTTTTTGTTTTTTTGCTTGTCATTTAATATCATCTGATCATATACTTAGATGTCTGATAGCATAAAGTATAAATTTTAAAATGTAGATAGTTTTGTTACTTGTGTTTGCAAAAGCAATAGGTAGCAATCACTTCTCGAGTCTACTAATTAATACTTTAATGCAAATGCATCTCAGCCATTGTAATAACCTCAGCTGATCCTTTTTCATTTTGAAGCCAGGTATAATGATACATAGCTGTTATCCCAGCTTTTGGGAGGTTGAGGCAAGAGGACCACCTGTGTAACCAGCCTGGGTTACATAATAAGCTTAGAGTCATCCTTGACTATGTAATGAGGCCCTGTCTTTTTTGGAACATTTTCATTAATAGGGTAGTGTTTGAAGTAATACTGTCTTTACTTAAATTTAAATACCATCTCTTTTACTGTTTGGGGAGAGAGAAGAATTTGAGTCCTTTTTATATCCTGCTCCTGCTTCAATCTTTTTTTTTTTTTTTTTTTTTTGGTAAACTGGGAATTGAACTCAGGATCTTGTGCTCGTCAGGCAGGCACTGTGCTGCAGAGCTGTATCCTCAGCCTTCCTGCTTCAGTCTTAAACTCAGCTCAACCTTTCCAGAACTCTAGATGGTAATTTTATGTTTAAGAATTTATCCTGGGGTCAGGAAGATAGTTCAGTAGAATAAGCGCTTGCCTGGCAAGCACACGGTCCTGAGTTCAATCCCCAGTACCGCAAAAAAATAAAGTATCCTGTAGAGATAATTCTGTTGTTAATACCCGCAATATAATTTTCTGGTATCCTAAAACCAAGTTTCTACTTCGGTTATCGCAGTTTCTGCTAAGTATGATAAACGTTAGAATATGACTTGCTCACAGCTAAAAGTGTCATCTAAAAAACAAAACAGGCCTAGGTGCAGATCGCCCGGATCGTTGGATCGTCCATCATTGTCAGTGGCATGAGAGCTACAGTCCTTGCTAAGGCGTCTCCAGGACGTGGCAGTGGTCATCTGGGAGGCTAAGCTGGGTCCTTTTCTCTTCCCTCTCACATCAGCCCAGTTTTGATGCATTTTGGCTGTGAGGCTTTTTTCCCATCGACTTAATGTCCCTCATGGTCAGAAGATGTGGTTTGATGCTCTTCCCTTCAAAAGTTAACTAGTTCAATACTGTACTAAATAAAATTCTAGTTGACCCATGGTTAAGGTGACATTTTCCTGAGAGGCATCAAAAATGGTCTCAACCAATTTTTTCTCACTTCTGTGTGTCATAAAAGAAGTTTCAAGGAAAGAACACTGAACTGGGAGTCAGGGCTTGACAATTCTGTAATCTCATGTCATTTTGTCTGTGTAGGGCACATCACTGAGGGCATTGGTAGACCAGTTAGTCTGTTTGAACCCAAGCTTTTTGTAGTGAGCCACTATTTTGTGTGTGGGGGGGGGTGGTTAAATTGCCCAGGCTAGGCTTAAACAGGCTGTCCTGCCTCAGCCTCCCAGTGCCATGATCAAAGTTGAGTACCACTATAGATTAGTGGTTTTTGAAACTTAGAACAAGGAGAACATGTCTGGGCTCTGACTGTTCATTAGTAATGAAACTCTTATGTCATCACCAGCAGAGGAAAATCAGAAATCTATCATTTTTAGGGTCCCAGAGCTGTTCTGTTGTACCAGTAGCTATCGTATAAGTGGTAGATGGTTCCTTCCCAAATCAGTGTGTTAAGGTTTGATGCTTAGTTTTTTAAAAACTGCCAAAGTATGAGGTTGAAAACAACAGTATTGGGTGCTTTTTAATTCAGAGATGGTAAGACTTTTTGCCTTTCAATTTATCCTTTGGCTAGTTCATGGTTGCAGAAAACACAAATGAAGTGGTTTTGATTTGTGTGTGTGTGTGTGTGTGTGTGTGTGTGTGTGTGTGTGTGTGTGTGTGTGAAAGACAGGGTCTTGCTGTGCAGTTCATGCTGGCCTTGAACTCACTGCATAGCCCAGGCTACCCTCCTGCTTCAGCCTCCTAAATACTGGGATTCTAGGTGTATACCACCATACCCAGCCTTTACTTCGTTTTTGGCCTGAAATTTTACAAAGGGGGGTTTCAAATTAGCAAACAGTTTATTCATCCACTTTATTCTTACTAAACAATAGGCACTTGCTCAGCGCATTAGCTGAATATATTTAATGAATGCTATTCACTAAAATCATTTTTAAAATGGTCATTAGGGCTGGCCAGATAGCTCAGCAGATTAAAGTACCTGGTAAGGCAGACATGTGGATGTGGCCATGCCAGCACCCGCCCCGCCCCCCGCCCCGCCCCTGGGCTTTGCTGAACCGGAGATTGAGACTGGGTGTGGTGGTGCACACCTGTAATTCCTGTGCTTGGGAGGCTGAAAACCGGATCATAACGAATCAGATCTGTGTAGTGAGGCCCTGTAGACCCTGTACTAAATACGAAAAAATAGAAAAATTATTTCTTCACAGAGGGTTGTGGGGATTTTTGGTTGCTGTTTTGGTTTGGCTTAGTGTGGTTTTTGTCTTTTTGAGACAGCATCTCACTATGCAGTTCAAGCTGGCCTTGAGCTCCCTTCACAGCACTGGCTGACCTGGAACTCAGTTTTGTCTCTGCCTCCCAAGTGCTAGGATTACAGACATGAACCACTATGCCCCGCTGCATAAGGTTTTTATGAGCACTATGAGACTTTTTTTTTTGCTGGGGGGGGGGTTGGTGTTCCCCCCCCCAACCAGGAATTGAACTCAGGCCCTTGTGCTTGCCAGGGAAGCGCTTATTCCACTGAGCCATCTCCCTGGCCCCTGAGCACCATGAAAGAAGTTTTCATTACATTACAGTCTTAAGAAAAGTTACTATTCACTGAGACATTGCAGTATCATATGATTTCCACAGGATTTTCTTTTGGTATAAATAAAGGTGTATCATGAATTAGAAGCACATTCTAGGCATTGTAAACCGCTTATAATCATAAAAAGAGCACCTGTGTGACTTGGACCTCTTCTGTAACCATGCTTACAGGCTCCAGATTTCTTGGCACAATATAAATAAAAAGAATTCAAATATAATGAAGAATTGCTCTAAAAGTCAGAATAGCAGTGTGTTCTAGATGCCTATAAAGAGTTTTGGTTGGCTATGCAAAACCCAGTATGTGGGGTCAACTGTAGTGACTAATCCCATCATTTAGGACCAAAAGTAAGTTCTCAGCATCGTATGAATTGAGAAGGTTGGACTGTGTTACCGGACTACTGAGGCTGGCTTCTAGTGCTCCACAGAAGAGACCTATAAACAGGCTGAATTCTGCCAATTGCAGAATTAAACCCATTCCTCAGCTTTGAAACAGGGCAGAATAATGAGCCTGTATCCATCAGAGTAGCTAAACAGTGAACAATTTATAAGCTACAGTGTTACAGTGAAGTGATTTTCATAAATGACTAGGTCCTCATGGATCTTGGTTGCCCTGTTAATTTTTATTTGTAAGGGCTTGAGTGGTGATAACTCCCAGGCATTCTTCCTGGTTGTGAGAAGGTGCCAGATGGGCTGATATTTTCACATGGGCTGTTATTGCCAGTCCTCTTAGGACTTTCTTAATTTTTGAATTAAAGGCTTTGAAGTTTCCTTTGAGGTAAAATGCAGTTTGTGTTTACGGCTTTTGATAACTGGGTGCCTGATTTCCCATGAAGGCCAAAGAACACGAAATGTCAACTCACATTTAGTCTTAGTGATTATAACTTAACCTACTGAAAGCATTCTTTTTTCTAACTTTAGTAGTTGGTAAAAGAAATACTTATTTTTGTGAGCAAAACAAACTGGTGCTGGAGGCTTATATTCATGTTTAACCCTATGTAATCAGTTCTTCACACAGCAGCTAGAGTAATTTTAAGTGACTAGATTGGATGATGTCATTCCCTGGCATAAGACTAGCATAGCTTCCCATTGTGGTAAAAATAAAATCCAAACTCCTTAACTGGGATCAGTAGGCTTTGTGCCTGGTGAAGTGGCAAGCTTGCACCTGTCTGAGGTCTTTTTAAACTACAGACTCTGCCCTGCAGCAGGATGCTTCTCTTAGACAAAGCACATCCTTTTTATTTACTTCATGGCTCTAGTTCTTTATGTACTTGCATGCCTTCCCTATCAGAATAAGTTACTCAAGAGCAGAGCAGTAGATGCTTAAAAAGATATGGGATATTTGTTAAGTGAAGGGAAAGACAAAATAGGGAAAAGAGACTTAAGGAATCTGAAAATTTCTGCTGGAGAGAGAGCTACCATTATCCTAAGGATATCCCCACTGGATCATAGCTCATTAAGAGTTTGGGGTTGAGAAGAAAAAAGGCACGTAGCATTCTGAGAAACCCTGTACCTTAATACAAATGCCCACTATATTCCCGTTTGTCAGGAATGTGCCAGTCGTAGTTCCTATGAGTTTTTGAAAGAAAGGACATGAAAGTGGGTTTATAGTGTTTTAAATCTTACTGGTGCCCATGTTCGCAGCATAGGACCCAAGACCAGGCCAATTGTACTTTCCTCACATTCTAAAAAGTGGTTCAGCCGGGCATGGCGGTAGACACCTGTAATTTCAGCACAGGATACTAAGGCAGGAGGTTGACTGAGTTCGAGATGAGGCTGGGCTACACAGTTCAAGGCCAGCCTAAACTACAGAGTGAGACTTCCCCCTCCCCCCATTTTTAATAGTTCCATTTTAGTACACATCAAGTTTATCTGAAGGGCTTGCTAAGCTTTATGTTGCTATGCCTCATCCCTATACTTTCTAGGTCTTAGAAATTATTTCAAGTAAGTTCCCAGATAATACTTAATATTGCTGGTCTGGAGACAGCACCATGACAACTGCTTGCCTAAGAGACAGATTTTGAGTAACAGCAGACTTACTTGTCCTTATCTGGCCTTTTTTGCAGTAGCAGGGATTGAACCCAAAACTTGTGCTATATCCTCAGCCTTTTGATTTTTTTTTTTTTCTCCCCTTCCATTTTTTGAGATCCTGTATTGCTAAATTGCATGGGTTGGGCTTGAACTTGCTATCCTGCCTCAGCTTCCCAGAATGCTGAGCTTAACAGGTGTGCAGTACTACACTGGCTTTTTCCTGGCATTTTTAATAGGGGGCTAGGGAAAGACATCCTTCCTCACTGGCTATAAGCTATAAGGACATGAGGGCTGAATGGGGCATACCATTGCCCCTGTGAGGCTGCCAGTTTAAGAAAACAGACCTAACCAGAAACAAAAGCAAGAGATCAAGAAGCCATAATGGCAGCATTAGAGCTCTTGATCTGGTCTCCCCCAGGCCAGCTGTACCACTGCCTTCCCACACAGTATGTACAGACCAGTAAATTTACCGTTAGTATATTGGGGGATGAGCAATATGATTTATGCTTTGTAATCTTAAGCAATTTTACAAAAGTAGTTGTTTAAACCCCATTAGACAAACTGATTAAAATTTTAGAGTCTATGGTGGTTCAACTAAGGCTCTGCATGTGCGACATTACTGGGGACTGAATCCCGCATTCTGAGCACTAGGCAAGCACTCTACCCCTGAGCTAAAAGGATCTTGTTAAGTGCCCATGCAGTCCTCAAACTTGGAATCCCTTTGCCACAAACCTCTGAATCCCTGGGATTGCAGGCCTGTGCCACCATGATTGGATGACCTCAGTTTTGAGTCCAGTCTCCTATTGTGAACTGCCACTTGTAATTGGTGGCACTTAAAGTTGAGTGTTAGGCATGGTGGTGTATGATGCATGTAATCCCAGCTCTTGAGAGGCTGAGCCAGCGGGTCACTGCAAGTTCAAGGCCCACCTGGGCTACATAGTAAGACCCTGTCTCAAAAACAAAAAGTTAGTAGACCAGCCTTTTTTCATGCTATGGATGCATTCACAGCCTTTGCAAGAGATAATTGCAGCCCACCATCTCTAAGAGATAGATGAAAATGTTCTGGCCCAGTAGAAGAGAGTGCATACCCTGAGTGAAGTCCTAGGTTTAATCCTCAGCACATAAAAGTTTTTCTTTTCTTTTGATGGACCACTTGGGCTATAACTTATGTTTAAATTAGAAGTTTGAGTATCTTTAGTATTGTGTACCATCCAGTTTCCCAGTGTTCTTACAAATTATTCTCTTCAACCTGTACATAAGTGTGTAACTCTGCAAGCCTCAGTCCAGGCCTGAAGCCCTGCCTCTGTGCAGGCTTTGTTAAAACCCATCTCTCAGGCAGCTGTGTGGTCCAGAGAACCATGTTAACCGATATACCCTGTCTGTACCCTGGCAAGGGTTTCCATTGGTTCTTAGCCAGTACCTCTTCCATCTTTATCATTGGGCCAAAAAACAGTGTAACATCCAGCCAATTTTACAGCTTGTTGAAGTTTGACAAAGTAACAATATTAATTACCATTTTCTCCAGAGCATAAGATGTCTGATATTGTAAAGTGCCTGTTAATGGAGAAAAAAATCCAATCGCTTGAGGTGTTAGCTGTGATTAAACTAAAATGTCAACACTCATAGAGACCTTTAGTAATTGTGTGCTTTCCCAAAGGACTCTTACATTTTCTCACGTAATAATCGAGTTTATACAGTGTAAGCAGTTCATAGATTGCTCATTTACAAGTAGACTTTTCTTTCAAATGAGGCTTCTTGTGCGTGTACTTACCCTGTTGCTTAACAATTAACTTTGCACCCAAGTTCAAAGGAGTTGTGCTAACCCAAGCAGAAAGGTACCTTCCTACCTTGGAAAGCCGTGTCTGCAAGTAGGAGAGGTAGCATTCCTGTTTGGTGCTTTGGTTTTCCCATTTTCAGCAATAGACAGAACCCACTTAAAGGCATCTATTAAACTTTATGTTGAAAGCACAAGGAAACTATGCACAGTGGCTCATGCTTGTAACCTCAGCACAGAGGGAGGCCAAGGCAGGAAGACTGCAAATTCAGGCCCCGCCTGTCTCAAAAAAATAAGGCTGTGGATATAGCTCAATGATAGCCCCTGAATTTAATCCTGGTACCACAATCAGACAATAAAAATAAAGCAAGGAAATTATTGTTTATCCCTCATCTTTGAGTAGGTGAACTAGGGAGTAATTCCAGAGAAAAGTGGATTTAATTTCTTGTGTCCAGTAGTCTGACACTCATCAGGCTGGGGCTTTCTGAAAACGTTACAGTGCCCTTCTTAACCTGCTGGGAATCTTCCACATGGGCCTCAGCCAAGTCCTGGGTTGATACTGGCCTCTTAGAGGCCTAGCTTTTATGTCAGCTTGTGGCTTTTTGCTGTGAATGGCGATAACTGTCTTGGAAGCCTTCCCATTCTGAGTTAGATAAGGAAATGGGGAAACTTGCCAGTGTGTGGGAGAGCTGATAGGAACCAGCGCCCTGCCTGGCAGAGAGCCGGTGCCCAGTGACAGGCTGAGGGAGACTTGCCAAGGGCATGTTCAGATCATGTTACATAGGTCATGTTGCTTCCCTGACAACTGGGTTCATCTGTGTTGCATGGTACTTGGACACTGAGTATTCCTTGCGCTACACTTCCTGCCTACTGCAGCGCCCTTCCCCCACCCCATCCCACTCCCATTTAAGAAGCCAGTTCCATGTGCTTGAAATGCATGAAAATGCAAGCACATATTGAGGAAGGTTGCCTCATTTTGCAGATGAAAACCCAGAAAAAGACTTGACCAGAGTTAGAACTTACACTGTAGCAAGGAGGAAAGAATCTTAAACTCTTCTAAATTGCTAGCTTTCAGAGGGGGACTTTTTCCAAGGACAAAGCCAAGACTAGAATTCAGACCTTCCCTGTTTGTAAGCCAAAAACACCTGATCATCTGACTGTAGAACACATGTGCTGAGAAAGTCTGCACTGTTAAGCAACCACCAGGAATAACTCAAAAATACACTGGAGGCCCATGACAAGATTTTTCTTACCTTCAGAGTCCCCTGTGTAAGGGGAGCATGTGGTGGTGCTGGTGGTTGAAACCTAATGGTTTCACTCTTGAACATATTTTCAGTAGACTATCTCAGCAACTGCAGGGCAGCAGAGGTAAAAGTGACGTGGGCTGATTAGCAGCAAGAGGACAGCAGCAACAAATGTTGGCAAGGAAGCTGTCCTGAGAAATTTTTAAATAAAAACAAAGCCACCTGCAGTGAACATTGAGATAAAGGGCTGTGTTTTGTTTTCTTGTGAACTGCATTTTGTAAATCATATGCCATGACCAGCCTGTCTTTGGCTGAGCAGTTCACAGCACCCTGTGGAGCCTGCTCCAGTTCAGCACCCTGTCCCACCCCTGCAGCCTGGCCATCCAGACTTTGGAGGAGAAAGCTTGCAAAAATCTTGCTCTCTGTAAGGGACATTCCTTTGACTTGTTCTGGCAAAATAAGACATCTTCATGGCATTTCCAGTCTCAAAGTATGAACTAGAAAGGGTGATCATGCAGGCATTTGGTTTTTTCCTGTGAACTTAATTTACCTATAACCCATGACTTTATCTCATTCACAGGAGGCGAATTGATTATGTAGTAACCACAGATCCTCTGGGCCTTCCCCAGGTCTCCAAAGGGTTTGCTGTGCCCTGTATGATGGCCTGCAGCTGCAATCCCAGCAACTCACAAGGCCATCAAGATGATGGCACATTCACGGCATGACCCTATCTTAAAAAATAGAAAGGCCTGAACATGTAACTCAGTAATAGACTGCACTGGGCTCAACTCCTAGTACCACCAAAACAAGATTGCTTGCTGAGTAACATGAATTCAGGTGTTTAGGAGTCACATTTTCACAGACGAGTATTTTTGCTGCACACATGATTTTACACTGACACAAGTGAATGATAAAACTTGGTGTTGCTCACTTAGAGTTCTTTTTCCCAGGGGTTATAAATTCAGATGCTGGGGGGAGACCTGCCTGGCAAGCACAATGTCCCAAGTTCAATCTTTTGTACAGGANAGGAAAAAAAAAAAAAAAAAAAAAAAAAAAAAATTCAGGCCATATTAAGGGCCAGAAAAGTAGCAAGTCTTTAAAGTAGCATCTATTTTGTTCTAATAGCTTCCTGTCTACTGGAAATTAAGGCTCAGTCTTGCCAAATTGGAGACCAGAATCCAGACTCTTGTGAAATTTCACTTTTAAATGGTGACAACTTAATGAAAAAAAAATCACATACATGTCATGTCATCTAAATGGACCATGTGACTTCTAATCAAGACTTTCTACCCTACCCAAGAATTAAAGCTACACATATGTTACCAAAGCATGTGGCATGATCTCTTAAGGGTATAAATTTTATTAAATACTATCTCTTAACTGAAAAAGTTAATACATACAACAGGCCAAGAATAACTTCTGTTTCTAAGAAAAAGCCAGTAAATAAATGTGCCTTTGAGTGCAGCAAGAATGCTTGATGCCTCCCAGATGATTCCCGGGGGTTTCAGTCTGGCAGAGAGCAAGGTGCATATTGGTTCCTGAGAAACTGCCCTTACCCTCAGTGTTCCTGGCGTTGGTGCACACAGGGCCACGCAGCTTTGCTGTCCAGCCTGGCCATCCCTGTTCTCTATTCATAGAGACTGATTTTTCTACTGATGGGTTCAAGTTTCATCTGACTGAAAACACTTGTTTGGTTTTTAAAATTGGAACGTTACAAAGGGAGTGAAATGAACAATGAGAAGTAAGGTGGTAGATGTCCGTGTGCGATCTCTGTGTCTAACCCCCAGGAGCTTTGAAATTTCACCAGATCCTTCTAGCCTTAGTAGTTGAGACCTTGCTAAGGTTTGAGACACAGTTTGGCCTTCGGTATCATGTAAAAAGATTTACCTTCAGGTTAGTATGGGTGAAAGCAAAGATTTACAGGTTTTTTTTTTTTTTTAAGCCAATCAGTGTATTTCAAGAGAAAATGTAAACTGTTTATACATTCTCTTATGCGTCACAGTGAAAAACAAGTACCCATAAGTACCCGTATGTGTGATAGGGCAGGAAGAGGGCTCTACCTGCTCTGCCCTTGGCAAAGGCCTGTGGCCACCTGGTGAAACACCAGCTTTGCCTCTGCTCGGATGTCCTGGAGCCATCCCACCGGAGCACCGGTGGACCCCAAGGGGAGGGCAAGGCAGGAGGAGGGGATCTTTTGAAATGTTTCCAGGAGTTCTGTCCAGTGTCTCTGTCCGTTGTCCAGCCCAGGAGTGCTGCGCAAAGCTACAAGGACACTGACGAGACTATGGATCTGTTACCATTCTCTAAGGAAGACTTGGCTTGGAGTGTGGCTGCCTGGATCCGAAAATGCGTCCTTGACTCCATGGAGTAATTCTTGTAGTTTTGCCTAGAAATGAGCAGAGAATCAAACATGTGCTTTTTACTCCTGAAGGTCTTCTCTTCCATTTGAGTTGTGTGAGGACCCCACCCCTGCCGCCAGCCAAGGAGGAGGCTGAAGTCCCCGCGCAGTCCAAAGAACAAGCTGAGCCCTGTCCAGTAGAAGGACTGACCAACAGGTTGTGTGGCCCCACACCTCTCGAGCAGCAGCCTCAGGAGAGAGCCGTGATCTATAAGCAGCCCTGCAGCTGGGTGTTGTGACCCTCAGCAACTCACTGTCTGCTTCTGGGATTATAAACTGTTCATTTCGAAACACAGCTTTCCCAGGGTGGGTGGAAGCTGTGTGCTGGGGAAATGGGCCTGGCACCAGAACTCCACACGGCCGCCGCTGTCTGGGCTCTTCCACCCCCAGCCAGTGCTAAACTCGGAGCGAGGGACAGATGGAGGTGACCTAAGGCTTACTTGGCAGATTCCAGGAGTTTGATGGCCTCTTCGTTTCTACCCTGTTCCATAAATAGGAGGGCCAGCTCCAGTAGGGCATTTGGGATCAAGTAGTGGTCATATTTAATCTTCTTTTCACTGTAAAACAGGAGATGGCTCACAGGCTTTGCTCCTTGAGGTCCTTCTCTGGAGCCTTCCCAAGAGTGCATGTGAGAATTTCCTGTGCTAAATTCCAATTTGGGAATGTTCCTACTGGCCAGCCTTCGAAATCCTGACGCCATCCTGCACCCCAGTCCTCAGCTCATCAAATGGCTCCAGTCATGTCCTTAGCTTACTCTCCCACCTCAGACCCCACCTTCGGCCCCCCCACCCCAGGTTGCATGGCTTATGACAGGGTCAAGTGGGAGGCTCTGATTTGGCCTCCTCTCTAGAGCTGCTCCAGAAATAAAACCTCAGGCTGCCCTGCCTAGGGTCCTCCCTTGCTCCCCACACAGGATGGAAAGGCTAGCTGCCTAAATACAGTGTCTGGGCCCTTTCTTAGTCCAAGCTTCCTTATTCCATCTTCAACCCTTTCCTCGTTGCAGCTACATCCAGGCAGGGAAGGACCTCCTCATGACACCCCAACCTCCCAAGTCTTTCCTGTGTCCAGGCATTGCATAAGTTGTACCCAGTCTACTTAAAACTTTCTCCCTACTTTTCTGTGGTGGATAAACTTCACAGTTGAAGTGTTGGCCCTGGAGAACCAGGCGTGGTAGGGCACCACCCTGTAATCCCAGCACTGGGGAGGCTGAAGCTGGAGGATCACGCAAAGTTAGAGGCCAGGCTAGACTACACAGACCCTGTCTCAAAAAAAGGAAACAAAATGTTGGCCCTGGGGAGCTTTCCAGTATCTCCTATCAGATTTAGGTCCCTCCTCCAGGCAATTTGTGTCCCCTCTAGTTCCTTTAAGGACAGCTCCAAGGGTGCTAGATTGGGTTGATAGAACTGTGGCCGCAAGGGTGTAGTTGCTGCCCCCACGGGAAATGCCATGATGGCTTCCTCAGGCAGGCAGGCAGCAGCTCTGGGCCAGCTGGGACTGAACAGTCTGCCAACACAGGTCCTAGTATGGCAGTTCGTGAAGCTGCTGGGGCAGCCACTGCGGTGGGCGTGAGGATGAAGGAGCCCTGGAAATGCTTCCTAGGAGACCCGGGCCCAGTGGGAGGAGGCAGGGCACTTACTTAGCAGCAATGCTCCTGAAATTCTCTTCGGCCTCCTGGACCCGGCCCAGGTATTTGAGACACAGGCCTTTCAACAGCTTCACCAGGCACTCATCATCTACAGAGTACTCGTTCTCTGAGAAGGGGCAAGCAAGAAGTGAGGCTTGCTCATTCTGCCACAGTTACCAGGGACCTGCTCTGCAGGGCCCAGCTCCAGGCACATCAGCCATGGGCCCTGTCCCCAGGAAACTCATCCGAGGAGGACAGACAGATGTGTGGAGTGTGCCTTAGACTACCTGAGGAAGCCGAGGGGCTGTGGGAGCCTGGAGGCCTTGACTAGGGGATGCTGCTGCTTGGAGTTGACATTGGAACTCAACACAGTAAGACAAGGGATAGTTAGCAGGGGGAGAGGGGAAGGAAGGCACTTGCAGAGGGAAGCTCCAGCTGTAGAGACCTACTCTGGCAGGCACAAGGGCCTGCGTGCAGTCACCTGGGCACTTGGCCAGCACTGCTTCAGCATTGGTGATGATTTCGAGCATCCCATCCGTGAGTTCCGGCTGCTTCCCAATCACAGCATAGCCATTCCAGATGTACATCATTTCCTGGGGGAAGGGGAGTGAGACAAGTCGGCCCTGGCTTTTGCCTCACCCAGGCCTCTGTTTTTCATCTGTAAGATGGACAGTTCAGATCAGAGCGTTTCCAAAGGCCT
>NDGN011309068.1:0-14052 GCA_002564285.1 Tympanoctomys barrerae
AAAAAAAAAATTTTCCTTTAAAAAATAAAATAAAATTAAATACAAAAAAGAACCAATAAAAGATATCATTGTACCACCCTTAACAATAAAAAGTGATGTACAATAATAATATAGACATAAAGAAAAACCAAATATTGACATACAGTAAATATTACTAAATGCAAAAACTATGTACCATTAACAACAGAAAAAGATTCAATACTGATAACATAGAGCCAACTAAGTATGGAGCCACCTAGGTTCTCGATCATGAGTCTGGGAAAGACAGGTGTTTCCATGTCCGAGCAGGGAGGATGGCCCTGGTCCCTTTTGTTCATCACCTGATACGGAGTCCACAAGTAGAAGCAAGATTGAGCCCACTGCTTCTGCTTGCAGACTGAACTGTTTTCAGACAGACATGCTCATGAACCAAGGTACTGCTGTACTGTATCTAAAGATTAGTAATGGGGTGGGACCAGGGTGACAGCTCAGCGGCATAAGTGCCTGTCTGGTAAGCACAAGGTCCTGAGTTCAGTCCCTAGTACCAAAATAATAATAATAATAATAATAATAATAATAATAATAATAATAATGTGGGGAAGAGGGAATTGAATGAAGTAAAATTTGAAAAATAAAAGGAAAATGTGAAAAGTGAGATAAAAGATTTAGTTAAAGAGTAAAAGAAAATAGATTTAGATGAAAGGCACAGAAAGGAAAAAGAAGAAATTTAAAAAAACAGAGAGAAAAGAAAGAAAAACCAATGGAAAAAAAAAAGAAAAAATGAATCAAAACCTCCTCTGGGCCAAGCGTGGTGGCACACTGCTGCAATCCCAGCCCTCAGGAGCCTGAGGCAGGATGGTGGCTGAAAGCTTGAGGCCCGCCTGGGCTACAGAGTGAGTTCAGGGCCTGCACTACCTAGTGAGACTTTGTCTCAAAAAGAGATCCTCCATATTCTATTTCCAAATGAGAAATTTCTTTGCAAGGCCTGCAATATTGGAATCCACCAACTGTGGGAGGAAGGACGTGAGTTGCTACTGTTATTTTGTTTTCACACTCACGTTTTTGTGTAGGAATGCTGAGTTCTCCTCTGCCTCTCCTGCTACTAGCTCCACAGCTTGTGGGTTAATGCAGGCCCTACTGCTCCAGGGTCTCCACTGTGTGCTGTTCCCAGGATGGGAGTCAGCCAAGCTGAGGCGGGTGCCTGACTGCACTGCAGAAGGGAAAGCAAACAGACCACTGAGCTCCGTGCTGCACGCATTCAGTGGACGGGAAGAGGGTATTAAGCATGCCAGTGCTTTCAGGCCCAGTCCCCTCCAAAGGCCACACGCTGCTGGCCTGGCTTCCTACCAGAGAGTAGGACTCCTGTGTCCTCCCAGCAGAAGTGTAAGCTTCCCAGGGGTCTGTGTCGAGTCCATACTGTCTCTCGCACTGTCTTGTGTCTGTCTTCCACCCAGTCACTGCAGTAGAGTAATCCTAGAAGCCCTGAGTGTAGTTGTTCCATGGCTTCTGATTACTAGAGCACCTCATTCTTTAACAACTCCCTTGCCATACTGGCTCCTGATTAAACACTCAAACACAGCAACCACTGCACTTGGTTTCCAACTCTAGACCATCATACAGAAAGAATTGCTTGCAGAGTGAAACCCTGTGCTTTTTTTTCTGTTTTATAAGAAGTAGGATTTTGTGGGTCTAACACTGCCAACAAAGTCTGTTTTTCTCCCAGGGGTTGCCAATTCTTCTTGTGTTCATAAAGATGGGTCCCAAGGTATCAAGGTTAGCATTTCATACTACTTCATTATTTTATCTGTTATTTTCAGCTTCTCTCTAGTCTAGTTTTTCTGTCAGCTTTTTTGTTATGGTTTGCATCTAGATGTCCCCCTAAAACCTCATAGGATCATAAGGACTTTTTCAGAGGTGGCTGAATCTAGTGTGTGATGCTGAGATTAAGAATGAGTGCTCACTAAATCAGCCCACTGATTGGCTTGATACTTTCCTAATCCCAATAGGCTGTTAGGTCTCTTGTTGCTTTTGCTGTTTCCCGCCCCTCTACCCTGTGCCACCTTTTCTTGGAGCCAGTTGATTATGGACTGAAACCTCTACAAACTCTAAGCCAAATAAATCTTTTCCCTTTAACTTTGGGTATTGTATCTCAGCAAAGAGAAATGTAACTAGGACAAAATTTGGTCCCATACCAGAGTCATTGCTGTGACAATACTGACCATATAGTTCAGAAGCCTTTGGGACTGGCTTATGGGAAGAGTTGGCAAAGCTCAGAGATGCTGGCTGACAAAGCAGAGCAGGAATGCTGAGACTGTATTCTATAGGATTTTTTGATCAGAGCTCAGATGATCAGAAAGCTGCTAGAAATCCTGCTGGTAAAGGCCAGGCTCGGGAGGTTTCTGCAGGGAAGGACTGCACTGGCTGCTGGACACCAGATTATATATAGCATGGCTTGGCAGAAAGTTTGTCTGCATTTTGCCTGCATCCAAGACTGTGTATAAGACTGAGATGAAACGCAGCAGGCTAATTTTATAGAAGAAAATTCAAGACACTCTAATATTGAGGCAGCAGTATAGATATTGCTGGGAAGCTTTAGGCAAATTGATGGTGAGAAGAGCAAAGCACCCAGCGGGATGATTTATAATGTTGTGAATTCGGCCAGAAAAGAAGCTCCAGTAAAGCTGTGAGTAAAGGAAGCTCTAGGAAAGCCCCTCTGCAAGGATGGAACAGAAGAGAGCTTGATTGCTGAGAGGGAACAGGAGAACAAAAAAACGGCCTTGAGGTACCACAAGAAGTAGCAATGCTCCACTCTTTGCAGCCACAAAATCACAAAAGTGAAAGACATTGTTTTGAAAAGACCAAACTGGCAGTGGCCTAGAGAATTTGTTCCTATGATTAGATTCAGAGAGCTCAGTGAGCCAGGCACTGAATCCCTAAAACCAAGCAAGGGGAAAGCCTGGCTAAGGCTCTAGCTGGCAGAAGACCTTGGCATCATCTGTGTGGCACTGGGTTTAGGGACATGCAGAATGCAAGAGTTGTTGGGTTCGGAGGGCTTCCACCCAGATTTCAGAAGGCCTTGGGAGGCCAGGCAGTATGCCCCTGAGAGGGCAGTGTGTGAAGCTGTGAGAGAGAAGCACAAGGTGCAGTGGAGACCTCAGAAGGTTGGAGGAGCCAGGAATGTGGGTTGTCCAAGGAAAGCTGCAAGGCGTGAGCAAAGCCAGCCAAAGAAAGAAGCGATGGGAACTACAGCCACCAGAAGTGCCACAGGGGCAGAGCACCCAAGCCCTCTGGAGGTCCCAGCTTGCCACGGATTGCCAGGGGTGCTGGAAATGAGACTGTGGGGTTTAATGTTTGCCCTGCTGGATTTTGGACTTGCTTTGTTCCCATGCCTTGCTATCCCCCTGTTTTTAACTTTGGAATAGAAATGGCTATCTTGTGCCATTAAATATTGGAAGTGTCTATCTTATGCCACCCAATATTGGAAGTTTGCACTTATGCAGGGATTTGCAGTTAAGAACATCCTAAATCTCTGGAGATTTTGGAATTGGACTTTTCATCAGTGCTGGAACTGTTAGGACTTTAGAAACTCTTGGAGATGGACATAAAGGGGTGCACATAAGTTTTTAGGTCACCAGGCCAGAATGTTTTGGTTTGTGTCTAGATGCCCCCTTAAAGCCTCATGCAGTCATAGAACTTTTACAGAGGTGACAATCTAGAGTGTGTGATGCTGGGATTAAAGATGAGTGATTACTAAATCCATTGATTGGTTTGGCACTTCCCTCATTGCAGTAGGATATTTAGGTTTCTTCTTGCCTTTGCTGTTTTCCATCATCATGAACTGCTGGCCCTCTGTCATGTGCCGCCCTTCCTTGGAGCCAGCTTACTATAGATGGAAGCCTCTAAAGCTGTGAACCAAATAAACCTTTCCCCCTTTCACTGTAGGTGTTTGGTATTTTTTTTCTCAGCAAGAAGAAAAGTAACTAAGACATCATTCTTAATGGTTTATTTTTTTCTTTACTAAGTTGTTTTCCCAAGCATCTTGATGCCAGGTTCCAGAGCAGCTGTATTTTGCTGTAGGCCTGTAGTTCACCATTTTTAATCATCCACAACAGATTTTTAAAGTAATTAATTCTGTCACATCATAGATTAGAAGGAAAAAATGCAAAAACATAGCTATAGAAAGGCACCACTTTATGCACACTCACACACACACACGTCTGATTCCTGCATCTTCCAAAGGCTTCCCTTGCACCACACTCACTTTCCTTGTTAGGTTTTAGAAATGTGAGTCACATGAGCCAACAGCATATCCCTAGCCAGGCGGTGACGTCGACTAGTTGAGTGTGGGTCCAGTTCTGTTCTGAAGCAGAAGCAAACCTGGGAACCAGAGAGGCTTCAGCATCCACCAGTGTTGAGGAGGCTTTGAGACAGGTTTTCAGGTTCACCACCACTCAGCTCTTCATAGTCCCATGATTCATATTGCATACCCAGGTACTGAGAGTATTTTAATCAAACCGAAGCACTGTCCTGAGTTGTCCAGAAATCATGGTTTAGTATGGTCTTGGTTCACATCCTAATCAAGGACAAGCTACAAGGTTAACGCGGGGGTACCTCATGAATAGACAGAAGAGAATGTATATTTTACTTAGGTGCTGAAATTATGTCAATGACCATTATGAAGAAAAAATTTTATTTCAGAAACTAACTATTCCAGAGTCACAAGGCCAGGCTGGGTGACTTTTCCAGTATGTAGGACACTTACTCTTTTCTCATCTTTGTTTTCTGGTTTCTGTCCATGTGTAGCAAACTTCATGATGAATGAACATTATTCTTAGAGTTCTTAAATTCAAAACAATCATTGCTGTGGTAGAGAAAAAAGATGACTTTCTCTTTTTTTTTATTAGATAACTTATGTCCGGCAAGAATATGAAACAAAATTCAAAGGCTTGATGCCAGCATCTCTAAGACAAGAACTTGAGGACACAATTTCTTCCCTGAAATCACAGGTAATGACTAGAACTGAAGCATTGTCCTAGGATTGCAGTCATGCACATACCCTGAGGAGAAGCTGACATATAAATTCCACTTTACATTATTGCCAGAAAAATCAGTGTAATATTATAGCATAACCCAGCACACAAGATGAGTTAGGTTTTGTTGTTGTTGTTTGTTTGTTTGTTTTTCTTACTAGCTTAGAACTCATTGTCTCCATGAGATTTTCTTAAAAGCCCTCTAAAATTAAAAAGTTCAGTCTTGGCACCTCTATTCATTTATAGTCTACATTCCAATCCGCCAGCTACTCTTGGTTCCAAAATGCCATTACTGTGTGCTAAAGTGCAGAGAAACAAAAACACCATTAAATTTGAAATATTTTATTCTGGTGTATTTTATATGGTTCTTAGAGATAATATGTGTTTTCAGTTCAAGATAAAATAATAAGGCATCTAAACAGGTTAAATATTTCTAAAATCAATGAGGCGCTGAAATTGATTTAACTTTAGATGCTTATGTGAAAGGTTTCTATGTATTTTTGTATGTTTGAATGTTTTATATATTGCTGGCTTAATGAATTTTTAAACGCCAACTTGAAAAAGACTTCACATAGTCCCATTTCCAATAGACTCAAAAATTTCAGGCACAGTTTTTCCTGGAAAAGTTCCATGGAGGAAAGGATTTCCCACTGTGCCTGGAACATAGACCATACTCAACAAATTTATTTACAAATAGTATAAATGATATAGTTTGATAATATTTACCTTTGTTCCTTTTTAAGACATAAGGTGAAGTGACTCTTTCTTTTAAACACTGCTCCATAAAAGCTCTTATCTGAACATGGATCTTCATTACAGAGTACTTCTCTTCACAAACTTAACTCTTTACATGATTCTGGCCACAAACAAATTGGATGAGAACTGAATCAAAGTCAATAGCTGGGTTTGATGTTGGCCCTATGGGGAAAGCTGGTTCAGTTTGCAACCAGAATCATGAAAATAATTAAGTTCGTGAACCGAGGTAGGTATCGCTATATTTCAGTCTTACTGCTACTGTTTACTGTTTCTTCTGTAGGCTCCTAACAAATTTTGCTATGCTTCATCTTGTGCCAAACAAATGCTGGGGCTGGCAATGTAGCTCAGCGGCACAAGCGCCTGCCTGCTGCCTGACAAGCACAAGGTCCTGAGTTTGATTCGTGGTATAAATAAATAAATAAATAAATAAATGCTGGAATCGGTCATTGACACAAATGGTGACACAATCATTACTTGCATAAAAGTACTTCTCAAGGCATGCTTTACTCATTGATTTTGCAGCAGACCTTACACAGCCTCCTCCAGAGAGGACCTGACGCCTTCAGAGGAGGGATTTTCGTGTTATTTTGTTTTGTTTGTTTTTTTGGAAATGGCGAGGGGATCTGATACCCACCTGCAGCACTTCTGTTATCATCCGTCTCATTTGACTGTAATAAAAGCCACTTCAGCCTCCTAAAACTGGATGTTGACCTAGAAAGCAAGTGCTGCCAGCTGTATTCGGGCCTCAGAATTGGCAGCTGCCTGGAGGAGGTGCAGGCTTATTTAGTGAGCAAATTTAGTTTGAAGGCACAGGTGCCTGTGTTTTTCAAAAATTGTTGAAATTCCTAGTGCAATATTGTGTGGGGGAGGGCACTTGAATTACTGTAATCCTTACATCTGCCAAAATTATCAGTTGTCCTGTGGGTCATTTGAGCAATTGGGCAAAATTAAGAACAGGGTGATATTACAAATAAGCACCCTTGAGGAGACTGCTTTGATATGCACCCATTTGGGAAGACTGTGCTTTCTTCTCTTTCAAACACGTTTTTGCAGTTCTGCCACCTGTACGCTTTCATAACCACGCTTCAGAACCAGCCGTTGCCATGGCTTCAGTTCAGCCCACCGAGGCAAGAGTAAACAATTCCAGGCGATCAGATTCCACTGACTCTTGATTATATTAAGCCTGTGCAAGGTGCTTTTAGTCTTTGTCTATTACTGATGTTTTTGATCATATAGAAATTTATGCTTCAAAATAACCAATGGATCCTAACGATGACTTAAGAGCATGTGCGAGGCTATCCAGTTCCCTCATCTCTAGGGCCCCAAGGGTGGGGTACGGGGTGTTACCTGCTGTGAGGTCGGAGCCGCACCTTCCTTGTTTCACGCCATCTCCTTAGCTTGGGAGTCACCGGAGCTGTCATTAACCCCATTTCTCAGGTGGGAAGTTGAGAACAGAAGCAGTTCCTTAGAGTCGCAGAGGCCAGGCCTGGAGTTGAACCCAAGTTGGCCTAACTCCAGGCAACACGCAGGCTCTTTTCACTACAAAATACTGTCTCTCAACCTCAGGGAATCCCCAGGACAGATTGAGGTTTCAGACAGCAGTAATTTTCTTTTCACTCACTCATTCATTCATTAAATAGCTAGTGAATGCCAGCTACATGCCCAGCCCTGTAAAAAACAAAACAAAACAAAAAAAAAAAAAAAACAGGATACAAAGAATAAAAAAAAACCCAAAACTGTCCTCCCTGCCCCAGAAGAGTTCTCAGGTTTGGAGGCGAGATGTGAAAACAACAGCACAGCAGTGTGAGCAGTGCGGGTAACAGAGACCAGGGACAGAGAAAAGGGAACCACGGGGCTGAGCAGGCATGAGCGGCTAGGGAGGCTGGGAGGATGGAGCGCATCTGAATAGGAGCCGAAGAGGATGGAACTGGTCCTATTCTTTTTCCACCAGACATGGGTGGTGTATGCTGGTAGTCTCAGTACTTGGGAGGCTGAGGCAGGAGAATCGCTGCAAGTTCGAGGCCAGCCTGGGCTACATAGTGAGTTCAAGGCCAGCCTGCACCATACAGCAAGACCCTGTTTCAAAACACCAAAGGGAAAAAAAAAGAATAGAATCATTCATTTTCCCAAAGATTCTGTCTGCTTAGTATTGATATGATTTAATCCCTTGTAGGCATACATGATAAAATTTTGATATGACATCATTTCAACCCCTAACTTCTCTAGAACTATAGTATTCCAAGGGGAGAAAGGGGCCATAGAGTGTGGAAGACGTGGTAGCTGATGTGGCCTGTCAGGGAGGGTACAAGGAGCAAGGAAGTCACAAGGGTGGGAAGGGCTAAAGGAGAACAGTTCTTGTGGTAAGGAGTTTGAAGTTTATTCTGTAGCCTCCGGTGGACTTTCAGTTGGTATAGCATGTAATGAATTTGCGCACACACACACACACACACACACACTGAGCAGGTCTTGTGAGTCTTAGCTAAGAACAACCTGCATCTAAATCAAACTCTGTGGCACTGTACAGGCAGCGCTGACGTTGGAGCCATGGTCGCCTTTTCTCACACAAGGCCTCTTTTCTAGGTTAACTTTCTGCAGAAGAGAGCATCTATCCTCCAGGAAGAGCTGCTGACTTACCAAGGCAGAAGGTAAAGCACGGAGAGGCCCCGTCACTTTGTGTTTTGCCCCTGGGAGTCTCCTGACGTCATATCCGCCTTCATTATAAATACGCTTAATAGCAGTTTTGGAGAAAGGATGCAGTGGTAGTGATGAGCCTTCCTCTGAAAGGCCGTGTATCTCTGTTAATCAGGAGATTCATCAGGGCACAGCAGTGCAGGACACTCCGGGGCAGCTGCCGAGACACCCTCTTGACACCCAGTCGCAGGGTAAAGGATGCAGGAGCTTCCTCTAAGAGCATGAGGTAATAGGCCAGGCACGGTGGCCCACAGCCTGGAGTCCCAGCACTCGGGAGGCTGGAGCGGAAGTGCCGGGAGTTCAAGGCCAGCTGACCTGGCAGACCCTGTCTCGAGAGAGAAAGAGCATGAAGTGATGCGGTTCTTGCTGCCATGGTTCAAGTCCTCGAGGACCCCTGACCCTGGGGGCTTGGTGCTTTATCAGACCAGAACAGCCAGTGGCTCAGTGGTGTCCGCTCTTCACAGAGACTGTGTCCTGTTGGATGTCAGAGCCCTTTGTAGTGAAAGGTTCTGGGGACGGTACTGATGGAGGCGGGGCTTACCTGCTCCACTCAGTCAGACTACCACCCGGCTTCATTTAGCGCGGTGCAAGACTGAGCCGCTGGCTGAGCGTTGAATTAAAAGGAAAGCGATTGTGAATCATTCACTTTTCAAAAGAGTATATTTGATTCTCTATAGGTAGGATTTGATCCTTCTGGGCATAAATGATAAAATACTTTTTAACCTCTGATTTCTCCAGAACTGTAACATGTTTTATAACAGACAGGCCTGTGAAACCCCAAGGTCGTAACCAAGGTGTCTGCTTGCAGGTAACCCCATGAGCAAGTTCGATGGTCCGATTGCGCAGGCTGTCCTGAGGAATCCTTCCAGCAGGTTTGAAGAGTTGGATATTGTAAAGTGAACTATGAGATCAGTGGCATTCTTAAATACTTACGTGTAATATCATAAAAAATGCATTGTTTACATCAGTGGGATGATTTTGTGTCTGCCTAAGTTATTGTTTTACATCTCTTTATTTCTAATTTTCATATCTGTGTCTTTGAGTATTTTCTGAGAATTGCTTATATTGGCAAAAGAAGTGATTTTTACCATTGGGTATGATCAAAATCACGTTTATAGTATCCTGTCCAAAGTTCATACCTGTTTACATTGTTTTATGTTCATACTTCATTAAAGTATTTTATACTTATGAGTTTTCATTCTACTTTTTATCATCTCTCATCTGCTCAAATAAAGGTGACATATACAGGGTATTTTTCGCTAGCAAATGCTGACAATCTCAAATTATGCCTTTGAGAAAAACATCTTATATCAAAGATCAAATCCATAATTAGTGCATGAAGATGGGATTTGGAATAAAAGTCACGGGATCATCTGTGATCAGTGCAAGCACTTATGTTGGTTTATGGCCTGTTGTGGAACGTAGAGACAGCATGGCGGAGGTAGTGTGTGTGGGGACCACGGCTTTGTTATTGTCTTGAGCTCTCTTTTTATGGTGGTGGTTGTAATTAGCATGTTGATCAAAGATCCTTAAGAAAGCCAAGTGGTACAGGGTCGTTATGAGGACACGGCATATGGCAAGGGATCGCAGCTTGTGCTTCTGTTCTCTGTTGCTGTGTGGGCACCTGGGCCGGTCACGGACCTGTAAGCCTGAGTACCTCTCCCTGCCGTGCTGACAAGCAGTTCAAAGCTAATTGGCCAGCCCTGATTTGCCAAGCACATTCCGAACTGCAGTGAAATCCTCTTGCGTGCATTGTGGTGTGTGTCATGGGCTCTCTGAGATACTCTAAAAATCCAGCCCGTGGGTGGGGCTGTATCCATCTGGTTTACTGTAAAAGGTTTATTTATACATTTTCAAAATCCTTTTCTCTTTCCCCACCCCTGTCTGCTGTTTGCTGCTTGGGGAATAATTGCCCTTTGATCATGTGTGACTGAGATACGTTGCTGATGAGGAAGCACACGTAACGGGTTCTCAACCATGTGCACAGCTGGACAGGGATGCATGGCAGCCTTCAGCAGGAGTCTGGCGCTCTTGCCTTAAACCATCCCCACGGGGCCACCACTGTCCTGTGACGCCTGGTGCCACTACCCTAGGCTTAGGCTTGCTGATTCATCGTACACACTTATGTTACTGTACTGGCTTCAAGGATATCCACGGGAAGCAAATGTAGCAAGTGCCACTAAAGCCACCTAACACTAAGAAGGGCAGCTGCTCCTCACGTTGTGACTTAGTACTTGGAAGGGAAATATGGCTGCATAAGTAATGGAAATACTTCTACGCGAACTATGAAAAACACGGAGGCTCAGCAGCCTTTGTCAGGAAGATCATCAGTTGCTTGGAGTGAAAATACTTCATGAATTGTGTTGTGTGCTGGAACTGGAACTCCCACTCAAAATATTTGCTTTCTATGAGCAAATATCAGTGGGTGTTTTGGAAAGCTACCTGCTATTCTTTTCGTTATTTCAAAGGTTATGAAATTATAAACACTGGTGAACCTTTGACACTACACAGATCCTGTTTCTCTTCTGAAAGTTTCTTGTACGCCTTGGAGTCAGGTGAACGAAATCTTAGGTCATTTTGATTGGATGTGATAGGAGCGGGTACTTGGCATGCACGTTTTGGGGAACATTTTCTGATAAAGGAATAGAAAGAAAAATTACATTTGACATGTTTGAAATTCCTTACTGAGTTGAGCATTGAGTATGTAAATGGCTACTGGGAGAAAAAGCAAGTGCTCAGAAAATAAATTATAAACACGGTGCCTTATTATAAAATCATCTAAGATTTTATTTTTGCTTTCATCCTATGGAAGATTGTTCATCACAAGTACCTAATTTAGTCACATCTCTAGTTATTACTATTGGCTGCTGGGCTGAGTCTCCCACTGTGCTTTTCATATTTCAACATGTAATTGTCGATAGGTAGCAGCAGGTAAAGCATTTGGACCGATGGGGCAGACAGAAAGCTCTGGGGTCACAGCGCTGTAGATGTGTGCTATGATGTGGTTACCCTCCAGGGGTCGAGGAAGAAGAGAGTTCACAGGAAAGTTAGCTATTGACTCACCTGCGTATGCCGCAGTCTTGTGTCAGTCCACCATTTCTGCGTCCGTGAGCCCTTTCAGGGGGTCTGACCTCAGATTGTGAAGCCTCTAACCTCAACAGTGAGCTCCGCAGTCCTAAGTGGACTCCCAAAGTACAGCGCCTGGGAACACTTGCTTCATGGGTTGTATAAAAGCATTGACCGTGGGTCGAGGGAGCTGGCTCCCACTCCAGCCTCACCTGTAACATCACCTGTTAACGGAGCTGAGGGGCACACGCTTAGAGTGGCGAGCAACCTCATTAAAGAAGTCTTCGAAGAAAAGTGCAAAAAGAAGAAGCTGGGAGTTTGAATTAACAATTAACAGCCCCTTCATTGAAGTCAGCACCATCCCAAAAAGGCAGTGGCGGCTTCGCTCTGTGTCTAAGAGTAGAAAGGAAAGGTACAACATCAAAAATGGTGAGAGAAAAGTCTCAGAACACAAGGTCATTTTAATTCATAGTTTCCTTAAAAGAACTATCTCTTCTGAGCTTTCATATTTTGTTCAGAAAGGTCGTCTCTTTTAAGCCTTGTCATTAAAGACGGTTTGCTCTTTAAAGTGAATTATCAAAGGATATAGAAATTGCAAGTTACTGAAACTAAAATGCATGATCAATTTTAAGCCTGCTAACTAAAGCCTACTTAAATTTGGATGTGCTTTTGTCCTGGCAGCCCCTTTGATAAAATCAGAAAAAGATACATGGTTGGTCAATGCAAAGTAGGAAAAGAAGATAATTAGATAAAACTTTTTTTCAACTGGTAGAGTGATTCTTAGCTTTGGAGGCTTGATTAGGAAGCTAATGGTATTTGAAAAGTAAAATTAAATGACCCAGATTTTGAGCTGGTTAGTGTTAACATTTTTCACTGTGTTGTTTTAAAAACAGAATGGAACTTCAGCCCATTTTACCTTTCACGTAGAGGGGAAACAAAACTTGCTAGAGAAGACTGCAAATCTTTGAAATCTATATCCCTCCTCGATATCCAATTCTGTTGAAAATATGTCCTGAACATTTCAATTCTAAGCAAGGATTTCGATCCCACATGTTTTAGAACCTGGATGCTTCTCTGGATTCTGCTACTTTGAGAACCTAAGCTTAGTCTAGACTTCCAACCAGCAGGTAATCTTACTCCTCTTTGGTAGTCTTCCTTAAGAGAGGTCTCATAGAACATGGACCAGGACACATCATTATCGTTGAGTGGAAAGAGAGCCTGAAGAGAAGCTGACCCCCCACATCAAATTGGCCACTGTGTGCTTTCCTGGGTGAAGCCGCCTGGTCCATGGCCTTTGACCTTAGCTACCAGAAGAAGTTATGCTTTTTAGGTAGAGTCCAATAGCTGGGCCCCCTAGATGATTCTCTTCACCTATTTGAGCCTCAGTTTCCTAACCCATAACATAAAGGTTGTTCTGTACTAGACCAGTATGTATCTAGCTGGGTCATTTCAACCTTGTCAGTCATTGTTTCTCAGACTAATAGTCCATGAAACCCCGTTCTGTGTAACTTGTCTTGCAGTGTTCAGATGTCATATTTAGGCAATGTGTCATGCTGTGTCCCCTCTTCAAAATTCCCTTGGAGCTGGGGAGATGGCTCCGTGGATTAAGCACTTCCCCGGCAAGCACAAGGACCTGAGTTCAATCCCCAATTCCGCCAAGAAAAAAAAAAAGATTCTCATTTGCATTATTCCCTCATTCCTCTGTTAATAGTCGTTGATTGCCAGCTGTGTGCTATATAGCACATTAGCTACCCCCAAAATCTGATGACTTAAACATTTATCATAAAACCTTGATGTGTTATCATCTCTCCTAGTGCTGAGAGTGAATGGCCTCACATAGGCCTCAAGCAGTGCAGTTAGGTGTCGGCTGGGGTGGCAGCCATGGGAGACAAAGGCTTGTGCCCACAGTGGCTTACTCACACGTGGGTAACTCACACTGCTGGCTGGAGCGTGGCAGCTGCAAGGAGCCCTCCAGCACTAACCCGGCAGGAGACCAGGTATGGAAGCCATCAGACAGTGCCTGGGCCAGGGGTGGTGACCCATGGCTGTAATGTAAGCATCTTGGGAGGCTGAGACAGGAGGTTTGCAAGTTTGAGCCCATCTTGGGCAATTTAGTAATTTAGTGAGACTCTGTCTCAAAATAAAAATCAAAGGGCCAGCCAGATAGCTCAGTGGATTAAAGCACCTGCTTAGGTAGATGCAGGAACCAGGGTTCAATCCCCAGCTTGCCATGCCAGCCCTGCCCCTGAGGCATGCTGAGATGGCGATTGAAACTGGGTGTGGTGGTGCATAATCCCAGATCTTGGGAGGCTGAAAACAGGAGAATCATTATGAGTCCAATCTGTGTAGTAAGACCCCATAGACCCTATACTAAATATTTTTTTCTTTTATCCTTTTATTTTTATTTTTTATTTTATTTATTTTTTGACATCACTTATTTTTATTTTAAAGAAAAAAATAAAAACACTGGTACAAAATCTCAAAACAAGATTTTAGGAGAGTAACAATGGTTACTACATTGTGTATTGTT
>NDGN011309089.1:0-33647 GCA_002564285.1 Tympanoctomys barrerae
TTTCTTTCTTTCTTTCTTTCTTTCTTTCTTTCTTTCTTTCTTTCTTTCTTTCATTTTTTCTTTTTTCTGTATTTAGGAAGGGTCTACGGGGTGTTCAGGATCTCACTACGTAGATTGGACTCATAGTGGTCCGCCTGTTTACAGCCTTCCAAGAGCTGGGATTATAGGTACACACCACCATGCCCAGTCCGAATTGTGCCCTGGGGGTGGGGCTGGCACGGCAAGCCGGGATCAAAGCCCAGCCACCGCACTCTAGTCCACTGAGCTATCTGGCCAGCCCCTCCCTTCATTTTTCTGATCAACATGTATACAGTTCTTTCAGATTTTCCTCTTTGCATTTACAGTCTGGGTGTCTGAAATCCTGAGGCCTGATCAGAACTTTTGTAATAAATAAAAATAGAGCTGCCTGGGAGCGAAAGCCTGTGCTTGGCTTGTATGGATCCAGGAAGACAGATTCAATGCACCAGGCTGGAGGAGGATAGAGACCAGGGAACACTGGCCCAGCCTGAGTGCAGGTGGCGTTGACACACGCTGGTGCTCCTCAGTGTGTAATGAACTGAGAGGCTTTTGTAGTTTAAACCCTGTCATGGTTTATGTACAGGTTTGTGTGTAGGTGTCCCCCCAAAAAGCCTCGTGTAATCACGGGGCGGTTTCTGAAGTTGGCGATTGATTATGGTGGTGTGGCTGCTGCCCCTGCCCTGGGCACGTCATTTACATCACGCTGTAAGGAGGGCCGAGAGGCTGGCATGCTGCCTGAGCTGCTGCCCTCCTCGGCTGTCTGCTCTTTGCTATCACCATGAAAGGCTGCCCTCTGCCCTGTGCCGCTCTGCCTGGGAGCCAGCTGAGGACGGACTGAAACCTCCAGTGACTGTGAGCTAAATAAACCTTTCCTTCCCTCATTTCCAGTGTCAGGAATGAGAGAAGAGTAACTGAGACAAACTGCAGCCTGCAGACTCGGCTGAGAAAAGCTGTGACCTACAAAAGCAGCGTGAACTAGTGTGCCAAGCTGGGCACGCGGCTCCTCGCCTGTAATCCCAGCACTTTGGACAACTGAGGCAGGAGGATGGAGCATCAGAGACCAGCCTGGACAACTCAGGAAAACCCCACCTCAAAACTAAAAGGGCTAGTGATTATTCAAATGCAAAGACTCGAGATTCCACACCCAGTATCACAGTAAAAGAAACAAGAGAGCAAACAAACAAACAAAAACCAAAGAAAAAAGAAAGAAAAGCAAAAAATTATGTCAAACTCTTTTTGAATTTCTAAGACTATTTGTCCATCTCTAAAATAGTTAGTGGGGTGCTGGGGAGATGGCTCAGTAGAATAAGTGCTTCCCTGGCAAGTGCAAGGGTCTGAGCTCAATCCCCGGTTCTGCCAAAACAAAACAAAACAAAACAAAAAAGTTTGTGTCACCTGTCATGCCCTCCAGATTTTTAGCTCTCTACCAATATTAACTTGTTATTATGACCTATTTCATTGTATTAATACATTAAGAAGCAGCTGAGATCACCAATTTAGAAAGAGAAGATGTATGTCTGGCTCATGGGTTCAGAGACCGCACAGGGTCAGCTGGCCCAGCTGTGCGGAGTCTGTGCAGTGCATCATGGGAGAGGAGTGTGGCAGGGAGTCACCATTTGCTTCATGGTCAGAAACTGACAGTGCCGAAAGAAGGACTTGTGGTCCTACCATCCTCTAGGTCCTGAAGATCTCCCACTCTTAAGATTCCACCGCCTCCCTGTGCACTGTGGGCTGAGCAACCATCCTTTACCACCCAGGCCTTTAGAATTTGAGGTCAAATTGCAGCAGCACTCTAATAATTTCTATGGTGAATTGCCTTGGGCTCCATCGTTAGCACATTCTCCTAGCTAATCATCAGTGAGGGAGCAGGAACGGGATAAACCATGGTTCAAAGCTCCCCTTCAGTAAAGGGGAGATGGAGGGACCCACGGCAGCTGTGTTCCCCAGCAGCGATGGGGTGCAGCAAGAGGCATCGTGAGGTTCCCCACGGAAACGTGGTGTGCTCTCAACAGGCAAGCTCTGTTCCCAGGAAGGGATTCCTTCACCACTGTTCTCCATGGCACTGGCCCTGCTCTTTAGTGAGTTCTCCTGGGGCTCCCTGGAGGGGTACACTGGGCACTATGCGACCTTGTGGCATGGAAGGGTCGAGGTGGAAGGCCGCTTTAAGTCCTCACTCATGGGCCCTCTGGCAATACAGTGCCTTCAAACCTTCGCAGGCCTCGGGCCCACTGCTTCCAGTCACTGGGATGCTGGTGGACATTGGTTAATAACTGTACCAGATTCTTTTTCAGTAATTCTTCAACTGGATTATTTTGTTTCCTTTGATGCTCTTCTTATTCAGTTCAGCAGTGACGTTTTAGAATGAAAAAGAGCCATATGTGAGAAAATTGTGTTTTAAATTTTATCATAGGTCTGCTGAGAACCAGGAAAGAGTAGGGTGTTTCTTGGCTGTGAGAAGAAGTAAAGATCTGGTGTACTTTTAAACATGCCCCATCTATTCAATGATAACTTCAACATTCTGAAAACCTGCCAGCTCAACCTTTTACCTCAGTGAAAATCCTTCTGAAAGATGGTCGGTCAGCACTCCTGTCACAGGTAGTTTTCACCAGCTCCTGTATCTGAAAATCCATGAGTGCCTGAATTGCACATTTCTCTGTATTTCATAGAAAAAGCACAGTCTCCCGTGGCCATGGACTATCTCCCAAGCTCAGCTCTCCCTTTCTTTGTAAACACTAAGCGTAGATTCTGTGTTTGTTTCAGACACTGAGTGGGGATCTGTCCTACTGAGAATACCCAGTCATCGTACAAAACAGTTAACTTTATTGGATCAGTACTTCTTTGGGGTGTAGATGTAACTGGATTTTACCACTTAAGAAGGTAAGGATTTCTAGTCACCCAGACCATTGTTCTTGTCCAATGCTCATGCTCAGTTTGTAAGACAGAGTTACACATTGTCTAGGTTTTGTTTCCCCAACTGCTGCACCTGGTGCAAACTTCCCTGTATGTGTTAGAGTGGTTACAGCTTACTTTTGTAATCAGCCATCTCCCAGTCTCAAGGAATAATGCAATAAAAATCTTCCTTCTCACTGACATCTTGCCTTGTGTAGGCTGGACATTTCTGCTTGTGAGGTTCACCCCCAAGTAGTCTCTCTGAGACCCAGGATCCATCTAGCAAGTGGATTCACCACCCTGGCTATTTTCTAGCATGGCCACGTCGACAGGACAAGCACCAGGAAAGATCCCACAGGATGTTTTGCATAAAAAGTTTTAAAATTTTGTAACACCCTAGATATGCTACTTTATCATGTCCATTTAACTTTAAAGGTATATATTTGAGAATACAAGGACTTTCCTAGGGTTGTATGAAAGTATAGACTTGCTCTGTGCAGGGATTTGTAAATTATATTTCTCTAGGCTGTTTTGGGCATACTTCACTAGTTCATTTACATCGTCAATTTTAGGTCCAGAAAAACATGCAAAGTGGCAAATGGTTTTAACGTATCCCAGGACTTGTTTTTTCTCAGCTATCTTATGAAAACTCCAGATACGTAACTGTAGTGTAGCACGCTGTGAAATCAAGTTTCCATTTCTCCACATGCCTCATAACCATTATCTCAAGCTTTCAGACTGTATCATGTTGTCTTATATGATTTGGAACTCTTGTTTGACAAAGTTTCAGAGTAATAGAAGAACAGTGATTCTTTCTTTGGCTCAGTTAGAAGCATTTCATCTTAATGAAACTTCGACAGATCCATCAGTAACTCTGATGCATAGGGAAAAGTTTAATAATCACATAACAACATGAAACCAAACAAATTCAGTTTCCATTGTTAGATTAGGGCCTTTAACATTATTTTGGGCTGAAAATAGGGAAAATTAAAAAATTGTGGTATATTCTAGTAGCATACCTGAAGACCTGCCAAGATTCCAGTTATAATCCTTACTTGTAGGGAGATTATCTTCTGTTACATTTGGTTGGGCTATAAATTGCAACATATTAACAAAATTTCACTTTTGAGATTAGACTTTAGCACATTTAAACTATTTTATATATCAACTCAAAAGAGCATACAGATGTTGTGAATCACAAATACACTTCAAAATCCTTTACCTGTGCCCCAAGATAGTGTTTCTTGCATAAAGGGAACTTCATTGTCACCCTGCCCAGCTTGCCGAATTGCCATTACACTTTTGCTTTCCCCATCTGCTTCCAGAAGGCTATCTAGCTGTTTGTTTGCTAAGCCCAGAAATGTTAGCTGAGTACGTGCTATGTGCTAGGTGCTGTGCCGGACACAGAACATACAGTAAGAGCCAGCAGGTGTCAGGAGTGGCATAGACAGTCGCCACGTGCTTGGATTTTGTCCACGTCGCCTGTGTTCAATTTCCAGCTTCCTCCTTCATTTTGTAATTTCCTAATCTGTACACAGGAAATACTACATTTCTGTGCATAATGATGAAGACCCAGGAAATTCTAAGTGAATGGTGGCTATTGTTACTTCCTAACCTCCCTGCCCGGAGCAAAAATAGGAGAAAATCTAAGACAAACAAAAGAAGCCAGGAGATAGCTCAGTAGCTTAAGCACCTGCCTGGAAAGCACAAGGTCCTGATACCAAAAGAAAAATGGAAAAAAGAAATAACTTATACCTCTTGATGCACAAATTCCCTTGAAGAAACCCTCAGAAGTACAGAGCTTGTACACACTGAATACCTTTTCAATGTTGTCAGTTCTATATTAAAGATACATTGGTTGTATGCTTCTCTTAAATAACACTTTCTCTAATTTCTGGGTGACTTCATACAGCAAATGAACAAGATATGTTCGCCTAAATAGTCATGATGAGATTATATATTCTAGTGCTTCAATTGTCCTGTTTTATATTAGGCTTATTTATTTATATCCTTATTCATCTGTGTTATGATCAGTAAGAAAAAGGCTGTAGTTTAATTGATTACTTACCACTTAGTCTACACCAGTAGTCTCACCATTGCAAGGCAGGTACTATATTCTAAGTCAGTAATATCTCAGGACCTTGTTTAGAAGCTAAACAAATGTTCTATGGCTGGGCTCTTAGCTGCCGTATCAATTATGGAAGCAATTCTCTTTAACATATGTAAAAATTCAGGCAGGGTCTGAATCTTCAGGCAAATGACTTGACACCCTGAAAGATTATTCTCAACAATTCAGCACAGACTCTTTAGAAATGGAGGTTTGCACAAACCATCTTTCTCACATTCCTTGTTTTGGCAGAGGCATGTTCACGAGCTTCCGAAGGCCATGCCATTGGCGGCAAGGTCCAGCAGCCAGCCTGAAGCTTTCCCAGTCACTCACTGCTCACCTTCCTGCGATTCGATTCAGTCCTTACATCTAGGCGCCAGGACAGCAGTAGAGGCTGTGGGCAGCGTGACAAGCGCTGCAGTTCTGCCCCGATGGAACTTAATTTAGACAGGTAAAGAAAACAGTAAACAAGGAATTATAATCTAGATGCCCTGAAAGAAGAGTGAGCTTTGGATGCTGCATGGAAACCCAAAGGAATCCCACCCCAAACACTTCCTGGAAGAAAAGTCTAAGCAGAAATCTCGAAGAAAAAGAAGTGAACAGCTGAAAGCCAGACAAAGGGAACAAAGAAGACAGAGGTAAGAACAGTGGAAACTTTACGATCAGACCAGAGTGAGTCACAAGATAAGTCATGTAACTATTCAAATGCGAGTCCTCATCCGCGCTCTGAGATCATGCCATATGTTGTAATTACTAATACTGCCCATGTCATGAGTCTGGTAGCACATTATCCAATAAAAAGTGTTGAAAAAATCATTGGTAACTGTTGAAAACTTCTCCCCATCACTTATTTGTCCCCCACACAGGGTCTAAATCTTTGTTTAAACCATAGTCTGGTTAACACAATAATGTTATTTGGGGAAAAAAAAAAGTTAATTGCTTTGTTGTCCAAAAAGAAAACATGAAATATTTAAACAGTGAAATTTGAAGCTTTTAGTGATCTGCTTTTATCCTTCTGGTGATTTATTTAGCAAAATAAGTCACACAAGATTTTCTCAACCTCAAATGTATACCAAGGACTTTGCAAGGAGCATAAATGCTTCTTTGTGCTAGCCCTCATGCTTATGTTGTTTTAACCCTTAATTTGCTTATGGTAAAAGTACTCAGTTATAAATCATCATCAGCATATAAAGGTGTTACTTTCAGCTTAGCATTTTCTAAGGATCCGTACAATTTTAGATGACAAATTCCAAAAAATCAGTAAAATTTGTTTTCTTTTATACTGAATAGGCACTTACTGATTTTGAAACTTGTAAAAGGTTTAAGCAGATTTTTCAATAGTAATTCTATTCATTACTTTGATGCTTTGTGCTGTCACAGACCATAGAAGACTAGGAGCATTGGGACATTGGTGAAAATACAGTCACTAGGATAGTACAAATGAAGAGACTATTGGGAAAGGAAGATCAAATGATCCTTTTTATTTATTAAGAGAAGTTCTTAAGTATCAACTAAGGTTTGGAACAGGCAAATGTCTTGAGGTATAAATGAATGTCTGAGACTAACAGGAGGTGTGACGTAGGCAACTAAACCAGGCAGACATTTGTGAGACAGCTTAATGTCCGAAGCGAAGGCTTCCTTTCTTACCTTGGGATGACACTGAATGCTGTAATTATTAGTAGTATGTCATGAAATTCAATATTGCCTTATCCAATAGAATATGTTGAAAAAATTCCTGGTAACTGTTGAAAGCTTTGCTCTCTCCTCTCGGAACCACATCTCCTCAATCCAGCCCCCGAGACAGCAAGAGCCATCCCTCCCCCTGAAGCGTCTTGTGCCCCTACGTGGATGGGTTCCAGATGCACGTGTTAGTGGGTGACTTCAGTCACCCGACAGGGGACCCGTTAGTGCACATTTCCCTGTCTTAGTTCCAAAGTCCATATGTTTGTTTGGCTGGAAGTCAAGTTTCATTGCATGCTCCTGTTATTCCACTGTGTAACAATCTTATTTATAGGGCATTCACGTAAGGACTAATTTCTTTGCTAGCAAGGCTGCTAATGCTTATTTAAACTCACTATAATGAAAACAATATTGGTGGAAGTCCTAAGAAACTGGCTGGGCTTTGGAGCTGTGCCTTTGGTCCTTTCCCAATAATGGGATTCCATGGGGTGCATCTTATGCAAATGTGCTGAAGGTGGGCAAGACTTTTACTAAGTGCTGGCGATTCCCATGGAGAGGAAGCATGGTGTAATTAATCTCACGAGAAGGCTTTCTGATGCCAACACTATCCTTGAACTCAGGGGATTATGTATGCAATGAATATGTCTTAGAAAATCATGCAGCAAACAGGCAATTGAATTTTTGAATGGGCCTTGTACATAGCAACTACAGTCTTGCGCTCTCTGTGACTCTGGGTATGGCTGGCTACGGCGCTCATTCTGAGGCTAAAAATGGAGTGGACTGTCTGGAATGGTAAAAGCTCTTTGGTTTCAAATCAGACCCTGGCCTATTTTTCCACACAGATCCACAGGTCATTAGATTATGTAACAAAGACCCGACTTGACACCCTGAATGTTCCCTTCGGAGGGGTCTGGTAACCACCGAGGATGCCTCAGTATAAACCACAGAGAGTTTATGCACCAACTGAAAGAAGCTTCGTCTTTCAAGAATTTCACCTTTGTGTTATGATGTTTGCATTTTTTCCACATAAATTTTACTTTATTTATTTTTTGATGTTTGCAGTTTTGCTTACAGACGTAGCCATAGTGTGTGACCCCACAGTGAGCGGGCACTCCCTCTGTGAAGCATGGAGCCTGCTTCTGTGGCCGTGCGTGGTGTGTCCAAGCCTCTGTAGCATTTTAATGAACTTAATCTTTTCTTCAGGATGGCTGGCTTGGTGGAATAACGGCGGGCCCATGTGAGAGCCCTTGTGTTACGGTGTGTGAGATATATATTGAAAGAAATCGGGAGAAATGTAAATACTTTAAGTGAACATTGAAGTGATGTTGTTTCATTCTTAGGTTCATAAAATACAGGAATGAAGAAATAAGTGGCCTTAATCATTTGGAGTAAACTTAAAGCCCCAATTTACCTTCAAACCAGAGCGTTCACATAATTATTCATCTTCTGTTTGGAATTACAACGTGTAAAGATCACTCAGTCGGTGTTCAGTTAAAGTTCCTAGGTCGCAGAAGTAGCCGATCGGCCATCCATTGTTATGTCTTACAAAGGAACCAAATAATAGACATTTTTAAGACTTACTGTTCCATGGGAAGGGGGTCATTACTGCCTCGGAGAGTTGCACAGGATGGGCAGAGACAGTCACGGAGGCACGAAGGGTCCTCACACAGAAGCCACCACCGTCCTCTCGTCTGACTTGGCGACTTCCATTACTGCTGCATTCCGTGTCAGCATTTCTTCCTCTAGCTCTAAAATTTGTTTGGCTTCTGATCGCCATTATTTTGCAGAAGTAAATGTGAGTCCTTTTACACGTAGAATTATACAAAATCATGTATTTGATTAGGGAAGGAAACTATTATTTAACAGAGTTTTCCAAAAGCGCCGCGTGTGTTCCTTTTGAAACTGCACGATGGTGTCCTGCTTCGCTAGCTTGGGCGTCACGGCGCATCCGGTCTGCACGATGGTGATGGTGTCCTGCTTCGCTAGCTTGGGCGTCACGGCGCATCCGGTCTGCAAGCCCCGTCTGTGCTTCGGGGTTCACTGACTTGAAGCGCTGCGGTGGCGACCACGGGGCCCTGGTCCTGCAGCGCGCTGGGCACCTCGCAAGCGTGCAGGGCCGGCGCTCACGCACCTGAACGCACCCGCGCAGGGTTTAGGTCAGCGGCTGGCAGCTTCCCTCCTGCCCCTTATTCCACCCTTTTTACTCTGTGGCAGAGGCTCCTGGTGCATTTGCTGTAGTATGACTTATCTTCTTCCTTCATTTTTTAGATGATTTTCTTTATTCGTCCACGTGTGTGGTACGTGATGTTTCCGTTTCCGTGGGGAACGGGTGGCCCTGCTCAACACACAGCCCTTTCTCCTCCATCCCCTCGTCTTCCCCACCTCTCCATGTGTTGGTCCCTCCCCTCCCTATCTCCCTGCGTCCCAGCATCTGTCTTCTATCGTGCCCTTTATTTGCATTTTGGCTTCCTCCTATAAGAGAAGCCTGTGAGGCTTAAGCTGCGCGCGTGGTTTGCTTCCCTTCGCATCATGGTCTCCAGGCACCCCTTGCCTGCAGAGGACCCACTCGTTCTCTTCTTTATGGGACAGCAGGGCGATAGGCAACAGCCTATTCTTTTCTCGACACTCCGAGACATCACAGCCCAACCCCATGTCAAGAGACTTCCCTGTGATTTCTTTAAAGTTTTATCGCTTAGCTCTTATGTTTTGTTTTTTTAAATCCATTTTGAGTTAATTTTTTTTCAGCTTCATATTATAGCTTTTTAAAAAGTGCATGTTTGTGTATACGTATGTGTTTATAGTAGTTTCAAAGGTTCTGTAGAGAAGCTATCTGGGTTTGGGCAGTACTGTTAAGTCACAGGAAAACTGAGTCGTCTGAGGCAAAGCTTGCCACTTTAACCATCTCTAATCTCTGTATGGAATTCTCCTTAAAAACCTCACAGATTTTAGGTAATGTAGGCATTGGAAATACTCTTTTGGAAACCCATACACATGGCATCTAACGAGATAAAATTTGGAATTTCAGGAGAAACTTGTCTACTGAACACTGTCAACCAGTTTTGTGTGCGTAACTGTGGCGACACATATATAATTTCAACTTTGTCCCCAAGGACGAGTTCCATGGCGTCCTGATGATGTCACACTCAAGGCCCACTTTCAGGATCTGCGTCCTGGATTCTGTAGGAAGAACGTGAAGAGATCCCTGCTTCTGGCAGAGTTTAGAATTTGTTAAAAATAAGGGAACTGCTGTCTGCTAGTGAGAAGACGGCTGCAGGCTCAGACTGGCAGCTGCCGGACGTTGCCCGACCCTCGTGAGAGCCGCTCGGCCGACTGTGGATGCTGATTCGATGTTCACCGAGGTAGAGGGGGCGGGCCGGGCTGTTCTGTCAGAAGCGCCACAAGCAGCCTGGAGCGCGCCGAGCACCCGTCGCCCTCCCCAGAGAATTGTTTGACGTGTCTAAAAAGTGATGATTCTTTTTGTTTTCTAACTTTATGACTTGGTAAGAAAACGAGGAAAGACTGACATGGTGAGCACTACCATCTGCTGAGGGTATTTTTCCTTTACAAACTCACACACGTGTGCACGCACACGCACACGCACACACACACACACAATCTATACATACACATGTGAGCTGTCTGTAATGGATATACATATGTGTATTTATCAAATGCCTGGTGGTATGAATGCATTTATGTATTCAAGCTACTCTACTCTCCTGATGATAGAAAATACAAATAGTTTGAGTCCAGAGGAGGAGTGAATGACACCACAGAGTGGTTCTGATATCTTCATACTCTGACACCATTTTAGAAACAAGGACAGTTATTTCCATTGCTTACAATTGTGGGGTTTGATGTTTACAGTGCTGTCCTCTAACATGTTGCAAATGACCCTTCTTCTCTTGTCATCTGGATCTCGTCTCTAAGCACGCAAGACAGTCACCCACGTGCCCTGCAATTGCACAGACTGTGAGGGGGCTTGAAGGATGATTTACTTAAAATTCCACGCACTTCAGTGGACTGGCAAGAGGGACTAATTTAAAACTAGAATTGTATTTCTTTAAAGATATCATGTACAAGCCTGTTGTCAGTGTTAGTGGTTTTATTAACTGTTTTCAAAGACTTAGACCAGCACATTAAAAAAATTTTTTTTTTCCAGGGCTGAGGAGATAACTCAGTGGCATAAGCACCTGCCTGGTAAGCACAATGTCCTGAGTTCGATCCCGGGTATCAAAATTAATAATAATTTTTCCAAAGGCTTCTAAAGCTGACTTCCAACCACGCAGGACCCTGAGTCTGGCTTCTGGTCAGATGGGGACCTGTTCTGGGTTCATTCCGGGCACAGCTGGGCTCTTTAGCAAAGCTTGGGTTAGAGAATCTACCTTCCCACGTGCATCCTCAGAAGCTTTTTTACACCAATCTAAAGGCGTTGAAGTTGAATCCACCCGCATGCCAGGTGAGCACTCAGCCCTGTAGGTGTTGGGAACCGATAGAGCTCGTTCACTAGGCTGAAAAAAAACCACTGACGGAGGTGGAGTTTTATGTTTGGGGATCCGGAGGTTGTCAATTGCAATATTTAATGTCACAAAATTAATTTCACACATATTTTACTTGAAGCCTGCATTCAGATAACACTGTAAGAATTATGAGTTGGAGAATACAAGTCTAGTTTCACTATTTTTCTTTTGACTTGAGAATTGGCTTCGCTAAGTCAAAAAGCAACAAAAGGCCCCTGTGCACGACGGTCGTTGCTTAGTGGTTGGATAGCAAAAGTAGCTCAGCTTTCTTTTTTTTTGTTTCAAGATGGAGTTTATACAAAATGGCTCAGGACATTCCTGAAGAGCAAACTTGGACAGGTTAGAAAAGCACAGATTCCAATTCAAATCGGAAGTGAACAGCACAGAGGGGAGTGGATTGAAAGAGACACCTCTTCAGGACATTCCAATGGCTTTCAACACTGCTGTGATTGAAATATGTTAGCAACAGTAACAATTCTCTCATGTAATTAAAAACAATAGTGTTTGAACATTGTCTCTTGACTTTTCAGTCATTGTATCTTCCCAATAAGGAAGAATGGATTTACCTTGTTATACCTATGCTTTCTCCTTCACTTTTTCTACCCACACCTGGACTTCTTTTTTCTCCATCTTCCTCCTCCTCCTCCTCTTTTTCCTCCTCCTCCTCCTCCTCCTCCTCCTCCTCTTCTTCATAGTACTGAGGATTGAACTCAGATCCTTCACAAGTGAGCTACATCCCAAGGCTTGTTTGTTTTTTACTTTGAGACAACTCACTAAATTTTTTAGGCTGGGCTTAAACTTGAGATTCTCTTGCATCAGTGTCTCAGACTTCTGGGGTTATAGATGTGCACCAACACACCTGGCCCTACCATTACCTTTTCCTTCCTTTTATATGCTTGTGTGTGTGCTATTGACAACCATCCTACATTTACAGTGTTTGAAATTATGGCCTCTTGACTGTATGATTCTTTGAAAGCAATATATTTTCAATGGAAACCACACTTGCAGTTTTGAATCCTGATCTTTACCGAGCTTGCAATATTCATTTTAATCTCCTAGTTTGCTGGGCAAAGCACCCCCACCCCAGTTCCCAGTTCTCCCCTAACCACCAGGGTGAACAGCTCATATTCTGTGGTGTGCTGGGTTGGTTAGTGGGTTAGATGCATTTCACACACACTCAATTTATATTTTCACTGATTATGACCATACTGGTCATATAAGCTTGTCATAAATCAAGTCCTATCGGCTTGTGGTATTTTTCTCAATGATTACTATTGGCGCTGCTATGATTGCATGAACGCTGCTCACTGCTGGGCTGCGTCGACTTCTACCGTCCCATTTCCTCCCCTGTAACTTGCATTCTCCGCAATTAGTAATGATCTTACGAATATTACTCCTTTAACAATCTGCGTAGTAACTGGTCAGACTTACGAGCCAGCTGCACAGTTCAGAGATGTGGCCCACATGTGGACTCAAACCCAGGCACGTAAGCAGCAGCGGGGCTGTGCGGGGGGTTCTCCCACAGTCCTGCGCCTTTCGCTGCAGCACTGGACGTGATAGTGCTGCTACGGCAGGTGGCTAAGTCTTCCCCACAGCCTCATGGGATGGAAGGGCACAAGTGGGCTTTCAGAGCCGCCTGGGCCTCGGGTGTGTGAGCTGGGAGTGAGGGCGTGCTCTCTGGGTGTGAGCCTGCACGCCAGGAGGTCAGCTGCCTGATAGAATCTAAGGGGCAGAAAGAGGGCCGGCGCTGCGGCCGCTGCTGCCCGACTGCTTTGCCGCCTTGCCCGCCTTGCCTGGGTGGCTTCTCCCCTGGGATGCCCTTGCTGTGGCACCCGGCCTTTCTTGGGGCCAGCCACCCTGCACCGAGGCACCCACTCATCGCGAGCCAAAATGAACGTCTCCTGCTCTAGCCTTGAGTGGCAGACATTCTGTCCCAGCAACAAGAAAAATAACTAAGTGCTGCAGTTTTGTGTTCTGATGTATGTTATGGTCCTCTACGTAAAAATCACACAAATAAAAGCAAAGTTGTCAGGCTGGGGTTTCCTTGGACCTTTTCCTTTTTGAAGGAATGGGACTAAGTTGTCAAATAAGAATGTCCATATTTAATTTATTGCCTTCTTATTATGTGCTCCAATCACTAATTCAAGCCCCCAGCACTCCCCATACACATGCAGGTCTCTCGAAGTGTCAACAATCTGCTTCTACCTGCACAGGTAAGTAACTACACCCCCTTTCTTTGGAATGTATGGTTTTTTATTATTTTTTTTTTTAGCATTAGAACTTGTGGAGGAAAAAAGGCACAGATAGCAGGAAAGTCCTGGGTAATGAACAGTTCACATTGGCTGACCTCTGTCCTGCCTCTTGACTAGGCTGAGTCATGAAGCTGCCCCAGGGAGGGCTGTGGGGGTGTCTGATCGGCTTCCCCAACTCCTGGAGGCTCCAAGGCCTTCACCGGGACTCTCAGGAAGCCTGTGAGAGATTCCAGTGGACTTAAAATGTTGGAATGCCTTGAGCCTAGACTGCCGTAAAAGTTCCCTTTCTGACAACAATCTTTCAATATTTATTCACAAATTTCAAAAAGTCTTGTGTGACCTTTGTGTTTAGAATAAATTTAAGTCTCATCTTTTCAAAACAGGAATATTATTTCAAAACTTTGAAGAGAATTTTTCCCTCCTCCAAAAAATAAATCTGCACAAATAGTTGACTTATTATTAATTATGGGGTGAAGGATTTTTATAATATGTAGTTACCTCTCTTTTGCTCCTGGTAGCTAAAGGTACATGTACTAGCATTACGCAATTTTCTTATCCTTTATGTGTTTAACTTACTCATATGTAAAGAGAGAATGATGGGGCTGGGGCTACAGCTTGGTGGTCTAAGTGCCTGCTCGGTAAGCACAATGTCCCTAGTTCAATCCCCAGTACCACACACCGTGCTGGCCCTGAAAGCCCGGGAGTGGTGTCGCATGCCCATTATCCCAGCACTGGGGAGACTGAGACAGGAGGATCGCTAAGAATCCAAGCTGTGTAAGGAGACCCTGTACCAAATAAATATATAAGTAAGATTAAAATGAGAATGATGGCAATACCTCTGTCAAAGGATTGTTGTAAATATTAGGGGTCAGCATGTGGGAAGTCCTTGTCCTTAGGGATGCATTTGGAGAAACATCACTACCAGATAACTGTTTACCTCAAAAATATATTGAGCCATTCATTAGTCAAGTGTTCTAGTCTCTGGAAGTGTGAGAATGCATGTGAATTACATACTGCACACACTTTACATCCTGTGGAAACAACACACAATTTATCTGAGATGACACAGACACTGCTGCATTGCTTAAGAAGGCAGCACGCTGCCCTTGGAGGCGAAGGAGCAGCTCGGGTTCCCTCCCGGCATCCTTTGCTTCTCCACTTCTCTCTGAGCAGACTCCTGTTTGCCTAGCTATCTGACTGACTGACTGCTCCCGTAAAGCCGCCCCCCGCCCTGCGAAGCTGATCCTCCCCTGGAGCTGGGAAGTTTGCTGAGAAATTCCACCTTCTCAGTATGTTGGTCATGCAGCCTCGCTTGTCTTCCTTCATCAGTGAACCGTGCCCGTCCAGCAGCACGCAAAAGGGAGCCATCAGGAGAGCATCTCTCTCCTACGGAGGAATCCGAAACCGAGGCGGCTCCTCCCTTTCCTCTGTGATGAACGTGAGCACACACAGCTTCCCCTCAGAACGGCACAGCCCACGGGAGAACTGACCTGTGCTCTGACAGTGCTGGGCCCAGTCCCAGGAGATTCAGCTGTGAACACTGTAGGCCTGAGTGTTGAATCTAAAATCTCTGCTACGGCTTGCATCCAGATGTCCCCCAAGGCCTCCCACAGCCTTAGGTGGGGCCAGCGGTGGCTGGAACTGGGATGTGTGGTGCTGGGATTAAATGCGCCACCCTGGTTCCCAAGGTGCTCATCTACTAAGCCGTCCCGCTGGTGGGTTTGGCGTAGTCCTGGGTGTGGATGGTGGGAGGGCCCTTCCGGGTGTGGAAAGCACCACCCACGTATGGATGGCCGGGGGAGGGATGCAAGGGATGGAAGGGTGCGGCTTGTGCCCGGCTGGCTGCTTCTGCCCGCCTGAACCATTTCTCCTCTCCATTTGTCTCAGCAATGAGAAAAGTAACCAAGCCAATCTATAAAGCTTAAAATCTCACACAAACAAACCCCCCAAATATAATCCTGGACAAATATTTTTATAACATTTATTCACAATTTTCATATTTATTTTTCGAGAAACTCACAAAATATGGAATACGTTCTAGATCATGTCAGTGTGCATGCTTTTTTATGTGTGAACACATAGGTATTCTAACAATGATTGTGTCAGTATAACATTTATGAGCAGATAAGCCACATTCACAACGAAACAGGTTACAAACAAAAATCTGTAAATGCCTACCACCATGTTCAGTAGCCAGGCTCACTCGGCTTTATTTATTTTTTTTTAAATTTTAGGACAGAGTCTACAGGATCTATAGGGTTTCACTGCGTAGACCAGACTCGTAGTGATCCTCCTATGTTCAGCCTCCCAAGTGCTGGGATTACAGGGGCACGCCAACATGCCCAATCGCCATCTCCCTTTCAGTCCCCCCAACCCCGCTGGGGAGGGCTGGCATGGTAGGCTGGGGATCGAACTCCCGGCCCCTGCGTCTGCCTGAGCAGGTGCTTTAGTCCACTGAGCTATCTGGCTAGCCCTTCACTCAGCTTTTTAACCATGATCACTTGAGTCGCAAAGCATGCACCGCTGCATGTTTAATTGCCCAAGGAGATCTTGAAAACTTATCTTTCATCAGTGCAGATGTCCAAAAAAGACATCTTCATTTTCTGAGGAATTTTCAATATTTTTATTTGCCTATAATACACTTATCCACAAAGCTAGCATTACAATAATGCACTTTCCTTAAGCTAAATTGATAAAGCATAAAACAAGTGCAAGGTCTTTATTAGCTTTACATATTTTATACCTGCAGTGTGACACAACAATGAAAGGCATAGCACAGAAGACAGAAACAGAACAAGCAGAAAGACTAAAAAGCAACATAGTAAAAAAGTGTATGGCAGGCGATAGGTCAGGATTCAAAGCCTCCCAGGCACCCTGCCCCCGGCCTCTCTCCCACTTGGCTCCACACAGGACCAAGCCCAAAACTGCAGAACAAGTCCGCATGACTTGGACCTGGGCGAGCAACCACAGAAACTCTCCTTTGTTAACACTGAAAGTCCCCTACAGACCCGGCAGCCTGCCAAGATTAGCTCTCCCTGGCTGTTCCAGCCCACCACCTCCACCCCCACTAAGTACCTTAACATCTCCAAAGCCCTGTGCTTTGCCTTATTTGCTGCCATCTTGGTCCGCTATACTGCCAGCCAGCTTGCTGTCTCCAATAAATCTTCTTACCTCAGAATGCCTGGTCTGGTTGGTTGCATGGGTTCATTCCTAACAGTAGGGATATGTGATTGGCAGTTCGGTAGCAGTGACTTGCAAAAGCTGGAAGGCTTTCACACTCATTGCCTGTATTTGGAAGCCTTGCATCATGGCAAATAGCTCCTCCTCTGCTTAGGTGATTGTTTTCTTGGAGAATATATTCATGTTTATTTTCTGCATGATGCTGCTCTTTCTGAAGTTCTCTTTTGGTTCTATGTATGCCAAACCAACAATGCCTAGTAAGCCTCCCACCTGTGCCCCGATTCCATGCCACACGGGGATGTGGGACCCACTCCATACACTCAGACACAGGCCACAGATTCGGCAGGAAAAGACTGGTGACTAAACAGCAGCACCCTTGTGCTGTTATCTCATCACCCACTTCATTATTTTGAACTAGTTAATGCATTTGTGCTAAAGATTGCAATTTTGTGAATTTGCACACAAAACTGATATTTGTTACCTAGAAACATTAAAGGAACAAAAATTCAAAGAAAAGCTATTATGTTCCATTGTTAGAGGCATTCCACAGATGGAACACTAGGCATTGAAGCGTTGATAACTTTATTTTATTGTTGCCAGATTTTGTGGTTAATCCATTACCCAGAATTCTACTCCTTCTCTATAATACTTTTCCCGCATGGAATTGTGGTTTTCAAGATTTTAGCATGATTTCAACCTTCAGGGTTTTAACCTTTCTGGATTGTGATTTTCCAGATTTTTAAACCCTAACAACTTTCAACTTGAGGGCCTTTCAACTTTTGGGATTTTGACGTTTGCAATTAGGGTGCTGAGGCTATCTTTCTAGGTCATGGTTGACTCATTGTTATCTACCAGGCTGTCCTGTGGAGGTGCAGGGTTTACTACTTGTCCATCCATTGTAATTCCTCTATGGAAGGCAGTAGGTTTAGTTATTGAGTCAGGTTTTGTTTTCAGGGAGTCTGCATGTTCTATTACATGCTGTACTAATGTACTGAAGCTGATAAAATGCCTTATCATGACAGATATTAAGGTTGGGAGTGGTTGGCACATGCCCGTAATCCCAGCACTCTAGAGTTGAGGCAGGAGGGTCACCGCCAGTGAATGCCCAGCCTGGGCTGCATAGTGAGTTCAAAGCTATCTTGAACTCAATAGGGAGACCCTATCTCAAAGGACAAAAATAAAATAAAATAAAAAATAAAATGGACATTGAAGAATGGTATTATTTAATTGCAAATACACTCTTCTCCTTAAGAAAACCTCTTTAAGAAGAAGGAAACGCGATATAATAGCATCCCGTTTCTTCTCTATGGTGTCAGAACCCAAGGATTATTTCTATAATGTCAATTTTTCAACCAATTATTTTTGTTGCCAAGTCCCGCACAGTCTAAGAACACTACTGTGGCACTTCCAAAGCCATGTTGTGTAGCGAAGTTTTTAATATGAAATGCACATTTCTTCCCAAATGGGATGCATTAAATTGGAGAAAGTCTGGCGGCCTGAGGAGCAGGACTACAAAATTCTCTGTTCCATAATAGGCAGAAATTAACAAAAAGGATACAAAGAAATAGCATTGCCAGCATCCACACTTTAGGAAAAAGTCCACGTACATTTATATGAAATAGTAGGCAGGAAAGGCCTGGCGTCAGTAAAGGTGAACACAGACAGCAGAAAGTAACGCCCACCTGCGGCGAGGGAGGAGCGCAGTGGGAAGGAGCAAAGGGAAGTCGGCCCTTCTGATCTCTGGCTTAGACTTGTCCTCTAATGGACAGGGCTGGCGCCCTTGAACACAAGTCTTTCCAAGCTGGTATTTTCCTCTGTGTCACTGAAGCACTCACTGCAGCATTTATGACAATGTTCGGTTGCTGCTCACTTGAGTAGTAAGTACATACACTGTGATCGTGGCAGAACGTGGCTCTGGATGGGCCGCGAGCAGGTTTCTGAAGAGTAGACGCACTTTTCCGCAGGTGTCATCCGTGCAACAGGAAGCAGAGGCGGTGTGGAAATTAAAGTAGAAACAGCAGAGTAAACAAAGTTGGAGTCTTGGCTGCTTTCTAAGAGAGCTGGCGTCTTGTGCCATGGTCCTCGGAACTGGCTCAAAGAAGTTTGGAGGTTTTTGGGGAGGACTGTGTGCCCGAGAAGGAGCTAAGTGCAGGCGTCTTCTTTATGCCCATCTGATTCTCTCTTCTTAAACTTTATGCTGTGGCTGGAGGACGCTTGGCCGGGTGGCCTGCGAGCCTTTGTTACCAGCAGATGCCAGGCGTAAGGACCAATGTCAAGATGGCAGAATGAGCACGTGAAAAAGCCTGAATCTTCAGTTACTGCCTTGAACAGTCACAGCAATTGTGTTTGCTATTTCAATAAGCCATAGAAGATCAGGGATTTCACAGCCAAGTCATTCTATAAGGCAACGTTAATTTATCACATCTCAGAAAAGTCAGAAGATGTTCCACTGTCATGTCTTATTTCTAAGCTAAGGTACGATATTCACAAAGCAGAAATATTCAGTTGACCAGGTGTGAAAAAACACTGAAATAATTCTGTGCCAGCAAAGAGCAGAGATTGAAAAGAACAGAACCTATGAGAGATGTTCTAGATGTGGACCCAGCAGACTTGGGGAGTGAGTTTGGGAAGCCGAGTTGTGGACAAATGGAAGATGCTCGTATGATTTCTTATCTGCACAACCAGGAGGAAAGTGGTACACTTTGCTGTAATAACATGGGCTTTCGGAGGCGATTCCGAGTTAGCAGAACAAAAGGCCAGGGAGTCCAGCCTGGAGTTGTGGCTCATGCGATGGTAGCGTGGAGGACATGCAGGCCCAGCTGGCCCCGGGATGAGGGCCTGGTGTTCAGGAGCAAGATGAGTGCAGGGCGTGGGCGTGAGCCACCATTAGCCAGGGTGTGGATGGTTTCCTGGTGTAATGGTGCCTACCATGACTATTTCAATCTGCCAGCGCTTTGAAAATGAGCTTGAAAAATTCCTGAAAGACATGCACTTAGGAGCTGGAAGCATCTGGTCCAGAATAACTCAGGACGAGAAGAATTACTGCTGTTGTAATTGAGGACATGTGTGCAAACTCACTGCATACACAAATGTATGGATATATGTATGTGTACAGATATACATGCCTATGAACTTCTGTAGCACAGTATGTATATGTAAGTTTGTAAGTGTGCTGTACATGTGTGTCAGTGCAGTGTATGTAACTGCACACATATTCTTCAGAGAGGTGAGGAGCAGCAACACCCAAAGAAAGCAAGTGTGCTCCGTGTCCACAATTCAGACTGCAATTCTATATTCCTCTCAGAGGAACCAGGATGCCATAGGCAAAGGGTTGCTGAAGAAGCGTGGGCAACAAGAGCACAAGATGAGCCTGGAACAGTGTTGTGAGCTAGAAAGAAACACAATGTTCAAAGGATGAGCAGGACACATGAAAAGGACCCCAAAGACATGTGCAAGAGGCGGCATTTGGCTGATGTGGGGACAACTTCTCCCCACATGTTCCAACCCCTTAAACAGAATAGGAGGCTATGAGTTGGCGGTGATTAACTAAGTAAGTGAGAACACTAATAAAATGTGAGACCACGGTAGATGAGACCCTACCATAGTTTCAAAGCAAAATATCATGGGATGCAGAAAGCAAATCCTAACATTATCCTAGGCATGGGAAGTGGACATCTCCAGCAGTGGAACAAACTGAAAGCATGAGCCACTCGGGAAGGATTCAGCGATAGGCACATCGCCACTTCTAAGATATCTCTGCAAAAGAGGAGTTAGCCCAGGTATAATTCTAAGCAAACATTAGAGAAACTCAGCTTACAATAAATAACTGGCTAAAAAGCATCTATGAGTGTCAAGGTGATGACAATCAACAGTGTACTGACACCTCCACCAGACCGAAGGCAACTGAAGAGACACGATCCCGAAATGTCACGGGTGGTCTGGGTTATTGTGCACAAAAGGCATCATGGCGCACTTGGCAAAGACTGAGCAGGCTCTGTGGATTGCATAGTAGTGATTTGTTTACATGAATTTGTTCATTATTATGACTGAAGTGTGTTTATATAGACACCAAGATTTTCAGAAGTGGGCTGCAAAGCACTTGGGAATAATCAAGCATTCCGACAGCACGTGCTCCAGCAGCTCAGGTGCACGGTGGTTTCTATATACTTCCCATGATTTTCATATGAGTTGGAAATTATTTTAAATTATTCATTGGTACTTTTCAGCTATACAGTTATCATAATGCAAAATGCTAACTTAGTTTTGTGAATATGACTATTTCGTCACACATGATACTTTAACACAATGTTCCTATTCTTTTTTTATGTATTCGGTACAGGGTCTCATCATGCTCTCTGACTTGTAGTGATCCTCCTGCTTTCTGCCTCCCCAGTGCTGGGATTACACGTGTGCACCACCAGGCCCAGACTCGGTAGCAGCTCAGCGAGCCCGGGGGCGGCATGGCCCGTGGTGGCAGGGATCAAACCCCGGTCCCTGTGCTTGCCTAAGAGATATCTCGCCGCCCAATTATCCTATTCATTATGGATTTTTAAAACCTTTTTCTAGCTTAGTTACATATCTTAGTATATGCTTTCATCAATGATTGAAAGCAGTATGGAAATCAACAAGTTTATAATAAAATGAAGCACAAAAGAGCTTACTCAAGAACATTAACTAATAGTAAAGTGTTAACTGTCAAATATCTATGGTACGCAAACATGGTGGGCAATCGCGGGCTGCCAACATAATGCTAGACCCAAACTGAGGCCTCCTCATACTCTCCATTTGCTAATTGTTGTCTCATGTCAGATGGCAGCTGGCTTCAGCTCATGGCACCTACTCCAGGGGGCACTGGGAGCAGGACTGAGGAATCTTCTTGGTTTTTTGGGGACAATGTGCAGGCTGATGATCCAAAGCATCTAGGCTTGAGTGGGAGGATGTATGCTTTGCATTTAACTACAAAATGCTGCTCTCATGAGAGGTGAATCCAGCCCCAGAAACCCAGGCAAAAGACAGAATGAGAACCATGTCTTTTATTTTTAATGTATTTAGTCCAGGGTCTACGGGGTCTCACTACACAGATCAGACTCATAGTGATCCTCCTGTTTTCAGCCTCCCAAACCCTGGGATTTTAGGCTTACACCACCACACCCAGTCTTAAAACCACATCTTCGAATGCTTTTTAAATCAATTAAAAAAGAGCAGCCAAGGATCCCCAGTCTCACATGCCACACCAGCCCCACCTGCGGGTGCACTGAGCCAGCCACTGAGTCTGGGCATGGTGGCAAACATCTGTAATCCCAGGGCTGGGGAGGCTGAGAACAGGAGGATCACTACGAGTACAAGTTGCATAGTGAGACCCTGTACCAAATACATAAAAATGGAAAGAGAGAGAGAGAGAGAGAGAGAGAGAGAGAGAGAGAGGTCAAGTGAATCTAGCAGTTAAAGAATCCAGAAGAAACATAATAGTATCTTAATCCATCATTGTATATCCAGTGTGTGCTCATCACTGTACAAGGCACCAAAGAGAACAAATACTCCGGGCTTGACCCTCGAACGCTCACTGGGAGTGGGCCTCGGGCTGACATGCAAGAGCCAGATGCAGGAACACATGGAGCAGAGTAGAGTATGGGGGACTTCTGTCAGAGGCACTCAGCAAGTTATGGGATCCTTCAAAAGCAGTGTCCCAAGAGCTACATTCATCAGCTGAAAGCAGGAGGGACATGCTGCAGCCAAAGTCATCAAGGCTTGTCGTGTCTATTCAAATTTTAGTGTGGAGGAAGCATCGTGCGCCTGCATGTCTTTGCACATGCTCTGTGACATGAGAGGAAAGCAGAGGCGGAAAGGGAAGCTGCAGGAACTGGAGTGGGAAGGCACCGACTGCCAAGCTAAAGAATTTGAATGCTGTTCTGAAGGTAGTCACACCGGGAGCCTGCAGGGCTGGTTAGGTAGTAGACAAGGCCAGGAGCTCTCGGACCCACTCGAGAACAAAGAGCTGGAGGAGAAAGCAGAGGAAATCTGTGTAAGTGCACAGCAAGGAGGAAGAAATAAGTCAGAGGCCATGGGACTGTCTCAGTGAGCAAGGAGAGGATGCCTCGTGGAATATTTGAATAGTCTGCTACCTGAGGAGACAAAGGGATGGGAGGAGAAAGCACAGAAGATGACACAGGGACAATATCATGTGGATGGAAGTCACTTCAGGACACAAAAGGGACAAGCAGGCTCAGGGGTGACCAGAAGAAATTATTTTAGCTTTTGTGCTGAGTGCTTCACATTCCTTCTCGTAGCAAACCCACTGCGCGAGGGAGGGGGACTTGCAGGGATCCAGTCTTCACTCCCTGCTCACATATGGGGAGGTGTGAGAAGTTTGTGTCATTCTGAGCATGTTAAATGTATCGTGGCCATCAGGTAGCCAGATGCAGAGGCCAAGAAGGAAGGCAGAGAAGCAGTGTGCGGTGAGGGTGACACCAAGGGGCCAGTGTCCAGCTGCCCAGCACAGGCTGAAGCCCTGGGAGAGCTTCAGGGAGAGAACAGAGAGAACATGCAGCGCTGGAGTAGTCTCTCCCCGAAGAACTCAGGGGAGGGCATCTGGGCAGAAGGGCTCATGGGAGGGCACCTGGGCAAAGACAGAAATAACAGCCGGGAAGGACCAGGAGTACCGGGCTGGAGGGGCCACGTTTCCAGAATCATGGGTTGACCAATCTGTCAATCCCTACAAAGACGGGTGATGGTAAGGATTGGAGCAGGCTGTGGGGATTGGACATGATGACTATGAGAAATGGCTGATACTCTTCAATGACTCTTAAATACACAAATGTGTCTATAACTATAAGACACCTTTGGGTCTGCTGTGATTGCACTGAGCCATTGGCCAGCTCAGCACGTTCCTTCAGCTAAACAGTGAAAAGGGAGCCGAACCTGTGTGAACAGAACATCTACGCAGGAGAGGAGGGAGCTGGGGCACAAGGAACATGCATGAGTTTTATGTGAACTTGCAGCTTGTCTTTTCTGAGCAGGACCATGGCAGCAGGTGGGACCAGCGAGGAGAACCATGTTTGAGTTTGGAGTGCCCAAGTTGAGGTGTCGCTGGGCCCCTGTGCTTCCCAGTGTCCCCATGTATGACAAGAGAGCTCTCAGTTCCCTTCCAACAGTAACAATGCTTTGACTCCAGGGCCCATGAGGTGCGAGACCTCATTAACCGATTGCTGTTGAAACACCCCTGACCTTTCACAGGATCATTGAGAAGCCTGAAAAAGGCATTTCAACTATGATTCAAATAGAAATTTGCCCCTTAAAGAAACTCTTTCTGACTTACCTGGAAATTTATCTTTCTCACAGTGAGATCTGTGCAGAGAACCACTTATTTGCCTTTGCCAGTGAGTCCCATGCTAAGCGTTAAGATATTCATTGTGACACTTTTCTTTCTCCTTATGTGAAAGAGAAGCTGACAGAATGCCTGAAAGCCCACAGGAAGGGCTCCGTCTCTCATGGACACCTCCACCTAATTTGTCAATTTCAATAATTTCACTGGCAAAAGAAGGCATACCAGAAGCTGCCAAAATTAATATGTCAAGTAACTAATATATCAAGTGTATCTCTGGTTTCAGTTGGACAAGCCAACAACTGAACAGAAAACTTGGGGTGAGGAAGACAGAAGAGTACAGAAAAGGAAACACTGAACTTTAAACTAAAGTAATACTACACCCTTAAGAGTAGGTAGTGGAATACCAAGGAAAAACAAAACAAAACAAGACACAAATTGTGCATTAGTCACGATAACAAAAGAATGGACTAACAAGCTATTTTGAAATCGTCCCTAAAATAAATTTAAAATAAAATGCAAAAGCATCAAACTTTCCCATCACTTCTTAAAAAAACCCCAGAGGCTCTGAACTAAGCTGTTGGCAAAAACATGTCTCTTGTGGGCATTTTGCCCAAAATGTGATTTCTTCAAAACAGGATGTCCATTATTCATCATAGAACCATTAATTCTATTCCCAATATAAAAATCTCATATGGCTTCCACAACTCATCCAAAACAAAGAGCCCAAATAATATCACAAGACAACACACACAGCTAGAGACCAGCAGGAAGAAAATGTGTTTTAAAAGAAAATCTTACACATTGGTAAAAGTCCAATATTTTAAATGAAATTTCAAATATAATTTTACACTCATTTTCTACAGCACCAAAGTAGTGGAAAGGAAAGAGAATCAGATGTAAGTCCATGAAAATACTAATGAACATGACCAAATTCCGTGGTCTTCCATGCAATAAATGTTTCTCACTTTATTGCTTCTTAATGGGAAGAAAATAAGGATGTGATTATAGATGGGGGCGAGGTCTAAGCAAGGATCTAACTGGAGTCACTTGTTATGAGGACCTGGTGTGCCTCAGCTCTGGACCCAACCTTCCACAACTTGTACCAACGTCATCACCTGGGAAGGTGCCCTCTTAGCATTCTTGAGACAGAGCTTCAAGCTGGAGCTTCTGCCCTCTGCACTGCAGCCATGGGAGGATGTGGCAGCCAGCAACCATCTCGAAACTGAAAGAAGCCTTCACCAAATACAAAATCCGGAAGCCCTTCCTGAGCCGTGGACCTGGGAGCTCACACTCTGCTTTTTATAAAGGAGCCAGTCTGCAGTATTTTGTTACAGCAGCATGAATGAACTGATGCAGCCACACATGTACCTACTTTGAGGGGGATTCACTGTCCCGAGGAGGAGAGACCAGGCAAATCATTGAACCTCTGGCCAGTCCACCTGGAGGAGAAGGGCAGCATGCAAGGAACTCCGGCAGGAAGAAGAATCCAGGGTCCCTCTTAGAGTCTCTGGTGCCAACCTGAGTTCTGTGTAAGGAGGGCAGGGAAAGGGCTCAGAGCTGTATTTTGTTTTGTGCTTTCTTCACAGTGAGTTTTGCCCGCCTTCTGGGAGTTTTAGCTGTGAAAAATTTCTCTGAGTAAGACAGTTTCCCTTAGGAAAATACAGACGGGCGCTGACTAATATTCAGGCTCTCGGGTCCTAGATTGAGTTTGCGGTGCAGATGAGGTTGCTCCTCCACACAGCGGGAAACTGACATCGCCCAAATCGAGATGAAGTCCTGCAAGCCGCTGCCGTGAAGAGCAGAATGAATGTGGCCCTTGGAGCCTCTCCCCTCACACCATGCTCCACTCCTGTCCCTTCTGTCACTGACCCTGACTGGGTTAAGGAGAAAGATGCTTTGGGACAGGGTAAAACTGCTCCTAGTGATTAAAAGCCAACTGCCTATTGACTATCCCAGGGACAGGTAGGGAAGGGAGGGTGCAGCTTCCCCGATTCTGTGAGCAGGGCCTGTGTGCTCCTGTCCTTCTGGGCCTGACCTGGTGACTCTATGTCCAAGTTCACCTGGTAGGAGTGAGGCAAGGTTTGCAGTGGGGGAGGCAGCCCAGGAGAGCCTCTTGTATTGATTCGATGTTTTGTTTGGTTTTCCGCTGGTGGAAACGTAAATAGTACTAATGCTTCACCTGCCTGTACTGTGAGTGCTTGTAAGTACTAAAAGGAATTTTACTGCTTGGGAAAAACCAGGGGTGGAAGGGTGCAAATGCATCTGGACCCCACAGCCGCGGTCCTTTTGAGTTGCATCTCTGCAGTGACAGATCTGGCCATTGAAGGCTCTGGCCCCACGAGGAGGGGCCTCACATGGGCCTCTCCGACACGGGCCCAGTTACCTCTCTTTTGAGAAGCTGCTGAGTGTTCGCTCTTGGGTTCTTGTTGAGACTGAGCTTGCTGCTGGCAGCAGGAACTGTCACTGTCTAGCTTTGTGCCTGCTTCAGAAGGTATCAACTCAGACCTAATGATTAATAAATTAAAAAGGGTCCCAGAAGGCTCAGTTGTCAAGTGGGAAAGCTCAGGGGTGTGGCCAGCCTGGCCCTCGTTCCGTACTGGTGAGCTGGCAAGGACAGCCGTCCTTCCGAACCACTTGCAGCAAAGCAGCTGGCTCAGCGGTCCCGTTCTGCTGGGCCTGTCTCACGGGTGGCTGGGCTGAGCTGAAGTCCCCCTGGGCCCTCTGCAAGGCCACAACTCTCCAAGCTCAGGCTGGGCTCCTCAGAATTGAAAGTGGACAAAGTCACACCACTCCAGGACAGACTCCAAGATGTTTGAGAATTCAATCTTGATGAACCTGCTGTGTTTCTGCTGAGTCTTGAGTTGTGGCCGCGACCTGACCACTGAGACTGTCTGTATCTGCAGGGTTTAAAGATTCTCATCCCTGGCACTGCCAAGGGGAGACAAATGGCGGCTGCTGACTGAACGGTCTGGCCCAGGCCATCAGAAGAACACATTTTCTGCTGAGACTGGCCAAAGTTAGGCTGTGGATGAAGCCCGCCCTCGCCTCTACTGCCTCCCCGGGCACCTGAGCTCGCTTTGCATCCCGGGTGGCCACATGCCAGCCTTGCGTTGGGCACAAAGTAGAAGACCCTGCATCTTTGATGTATAACCGACTTCTACTGCATGGTAGACATTTGATTCCTGCCCAAAGTTAAGTCATGTTTCGGCAGTGAAGGCGGTCACACAGCGCAGGACTTTTCATTCGCTGCCTGCTCTTGGCACATTAATTGCATCTGCTTTTTGACTTCTTTTATATAAATGAAGTATGATTAAATATACAGCAAATGTTTAATTTTTTAAAACTACAGTGAAAGACACATACATTGTCATTAATCAACTTCAAAATATGCCCCTTTGCTTCAAACACGCTTACCTTACGATTCTTGCTGCTCTCTGAAGCAGGTCTGGAAATCCTCTTTCCTGAGTGTCTGTGGTTGTGCTGTCAGGGCCACCACAGTGTCCTGAAGCAGTTGAAAATATATCCCTTTCCTGGTAGTGAGAAGTTTCAAGGGCCAGATCCGGTGAGAAGGTGCCTGAGGACGCACCTCAGTGCTTTCGTGAGCTCACCTCTCCACTGGGCGGCCCTCGGCAGCGTTCACTGTATTTTTTTTTTTAATCACATCTCATAAATACACTCATAAAAGAGGAGTTCCAAAAGTGCTCCACAGTGGCAAGGGCGCTGAATTAAGTGTGTTTGAGGTGGAAGGGAATATTCTCATTGTATAGAGCAATGTTGTCGATGGAAACATTCACCATGTATTTGATCAGACCCTTATATGATCTCTATGTGTCATAGATAGAAATATTGGGCCTATGAAGTGGTCAGTGCACACATTCTAAAAGTAGTCTAACTTCAGAGAAAGAAATCCAAGTTTTTAATAATGCCTGTTCCATCATTTAAAAATCTCACATTTGGGTATAAATATCAATCTGCTACAGCACACACTTCTGTGGCAACACTGTTCAGGGGTCTAGTTACACACTCTGTGTATACAGAATATGTGAAAGCCTTCAAGAAAATGCAAAGTTAAACAAATTCACGGTGCAGCTGGTAGTGTTTGCCAGAGCTGGAGAAGTGTGTATGCATAGTGAACATAAATCTTTCTCTTTTTTTCATAAATCTTTCTTCATAGACTGAGTAATGGGTGGAAGATATAGCTGCTATTCTGTATAGGGGATCTTAATTCCACTCCTCCTTTCACATGCTAGGATATCTACTGGCAGCTTTATGAGCTCTTTTACCTCGTTCCAAGTCCCACCAGGCCCGGGACCCTTGTGCAGGACAGTACATTCACAGGGGCCTCTACTGCTTGGTGCTCATTCATTTGAGATGCCTGACCGTGGTGTCTGGGTGTGTGCCTTTGTGTGTGGCCTCTCAAAACCAGGTGTGTAAGCCTAGATACTACTGCCAAGGCTAGAAACACCCACACTCCTGATGCCACACCCCAAAATTTCCCCTGCTTTTCCCATAAACACGTCATAAGGCAAGGAGCTTCAACAGCCCCGCACTCACTTCCATGGGAGAAGAGACTCTGTAGCAAGGTGAAAGCATAGATCAGCGGCACAGTACAGTACGTGGTTGTATGCTGCGGACCTGGGGTTCTGCAAAGGGGGAGAGGCAAAGGCGAGGCATGACTAGTGGGACGTTTTTACATTTGTTCTAGATTTGTTGTTAGAAATCTTATAGTAATCTCTGTTATATTTTCTATCCTTAAAAATAAGTAACATGTCTCTATATATATTTTCTCAACTAAAGAATGAATAGGAAAAAATATAAGCATCAGTGGTAAGGAAATTAAACATATATTTTATAGGAAATAGAGAATTTTGATCGTAGTATAACAAAATGAACAAAATATAAAGTAAATTGGTTATGGCTGAGAACTCACAGTATTTTGAGGTACAAAAGAAATGTCCAGAGAGCGAACTTTAACAAGAAGTCCTGATAATAAAAAAGAACTTGACACGTGTCAAGAAACCAGAATCACCAACTCCGGGTAACTGTTTTATGAAAATGTCACAGAATCCAAATGCTTCAAGAAAATTCAGATTGGGGCCTGCCAGATAGCTCAGGGGACTACCACGCCGGCGTGGGCAGAGCGCGGCAGCCGCGCCTTGATCCCAGGCCTACCGTGCTGGCCCCGCCCCCAGGTTGCACGAGACAGCGATTGAGACTGGGTTTGGTGGTGCACACTGTAATCCCAGCATTTGGGAGGCTGAAAACAGGAGGATCATTACAAGTCCGAGGTACTTAGTGAAACCCTGACTACCCTGCAGACCCCATACCAAATACAGAAAACAAAAAACAAAGAACAAAAAAAGAAAAGGAAAGGAAAGAAAATTCGGAGTGTGTGGTACGAACTGGTTCACCAGATGTTGGGTAATTTCCCCCTAACCCACAAGAAGGAGCTGGAACTACATTTACAGAGACTAGGCGCGCTGGCTTTCGCACTCTACTGCAGCGCGGTTCGCTGTGCGCGCTCCTCCGAGGAAGGGCGGCTTGCGGCGCTCACACCGGAGCGCGACGCGGGCCGGCTACCTCCTGCCTGCTGCGCGCCGCCACCGCAGAGCTTCGAGCCGGACGGTTCCTCCCAGGCGCGCAGCCGCAGACCTCCGCCAGCGCTCGGCCATCCCCAGGCCTCCGGAGCTCTCGCGGTCCATGATCCGGCTCTGAGGCCAGGGAAAGAGCCACCCGAAAGCGCAGCTGCTCCTGGCAATTTCGTGGTTCAACTTTCGTGGATTCACTTTTTCATGGGTTCTTAAAAAATTTATCTAAATTATTTAATAAAATAAATAAATACATTATTTATCGCGTATTTTTGCTATATCGCAGGATTTTGTGGTAGTGTACAGTACTGTACATGTATTTATATGTGTAGTATCTATAGTTTTAATGATTTTTGCTTAAAAAATTTAAGATATATAATATATAAAATGTTAATTCTAACATTCAAATAATATTAAATCAAAATAAAATACATTGTTCACAGTATGTATTTCTTTAGTGGATGAATATATACTATACCATACAGTACACAAATTTCGTTACAATTACGTAGGTTTAGGACTTTGGAAATGACTAAGAACATTAGAAGTGTTTTTAAAAGTGTGAAAAAAGTTTATGAGTGTGGGAAGGGTTTCTAAAGCCTTAAAATATATGTAAATATTAAATATAACATCGCTACGGGGCCGATTTTCACCTACCGTGGGAGTATCTGGATCCCAAACTCCCCGATAAGGGAGGCGCCCCTGTACCAGTGGGGAGCCGTTCCCCTCTGGTCTGAAATGCTCTTCAAGGTCTATGTGTTAGTAAGTCTTGCTCAAGCTGCGGGGCCAGTGGAAGGGGTGGAACCCTTAGAAGGACAGTCCAGTGGAGGGTCTCCAGGCCACTAGGGACACCCACTCCAAGCGAACTGAGGGGCCCTAGCCTGCCTTCTGCTCCCCCTTTGTTCTCCTTCCCAGAGGAAAGGCAGCTGTGCTGCCCCTCCACGAGCCCCTCCCGGGACTGCGCCTGCCCACGGCGGGGGGGGGGGGCAGGGGGAGGGAAGTGAGGGGCGGGAATCCCCAGAACCGCGGGCCGACAGGAACCTCTGTCTTTATGAGGAGTCTGTCCCAGGTATTTATTCTACACTAAAGGAAGGTTAACATGGAACGCTAAGCACAGGAACATGAAAACATGCTAAGGTATAGCACAGTAAAATTGCTTAAAATGGGAGCAGGAACTACTAAAACAGAAAAATTATCAACAAAACATATGCGAGAAAAACGAGAGAATATTTAGTGCATGGAATAATTTAATAGGAAGACAATGGAATGTGTTTACAACAATGAAAGGAAAACTTGCTCACCTAGAATTCTACATCCTTGGGCTGGCGAGATCCTCAGCGGTCCAAAGTGGCTGCCTCGGCAAGTTTAGGCAGGCACAGGGGACCGGGTTTGATTCCGAGCACCACATGCTGTGCCAGCCCCGCCCTCAGGGTGGGCTGCACTGGCAAAGAAAAAAAAAATTCTACATCCAGTGAAAATATCTAAAACCAATGCAAACTACAGATTTTATCAGACATTTAAAAAGCTGAAATTTGTCATCTGCAGATTTGCACTGTAGGAAATGATGAAGGATTTCCTTCAGGCAGGATGAATCTGATACCAGAAATACAGACAAATGTTACACAAGATGTTACCGACAAAATTGAGGTGCACCTGAAGGGTAACTATGTGGATGGCTGACCAGAGTGAGTTTGTTTTCCTAATTTACATCGCTTCACAGCATTAACTTCAAGTAAATTAGTAACAATATACTAGAGTATTTTCTTATAATAGAGTATTGATGGCATATGTTACTTGTAGTTTTAAATGAAATAGCAAAAACAACATAAAGGCCAGGGAGGGGAAAACAGAAAGTTGTACCAAATGTGAATCAGAATGCCCTCCCTTAGAAGTAGATTATGATACGGTAAAAAGTATAATGTAAAGAAATTTCTGCGCCCAGATGACTTTTTAAAGAAATTATTTAAACCTTCAAGGAAAAATTAAAACCAATCCTATGTAATGTTTCCCAGAAAATACTGCTTGACTCACTTTATGAAGGCAGCATTTTCTTGATACAAAAACTACATGGACAGTATGCACAAGAAAGGCGGACAAAAGCTGCAACTCAGTGTTCTTGTGAAGAGGCATTTTTTAATGAAACATCAATGAAAACAATGCAGCAATACTAATTATGCAGTAAGAATAAGAGAGCTTATTCCATGAATGAGAGTTAGATCAGCATAGGGACAAATCAAAGGAGAAAGAACATGTTTATATAAATGATCACGGAAAACGATTGGACAGAGCTCAACCGCCACTCATGATAAAAATTCTTAGAAATTAGGAATAGAAAGAAACAATAAAGGACAGCAATAGAAAAACTGTGGCTAACTTCATAGTGAATGGTAAAAGACTAAACGTTTAGCTTCCGCAGCTAGGAGGATGGAAAGGTTTGCTTTTAATGTCTTATTCTGTGCAGTGCTAGAAGTTCTAGCCAGTGCAATGATCAAATAAAATAAATAAATAAAAGGCACACATTTGTAAAGGAAGAAACAAAGTGTCCCAGTTTGCACATGATATGATAGCATTTCTGCTGAAAACTGATTCCGTGTCTCCTAACGTTAATAGCTGAACTCACTGAGATCAAGATCAACATGTAAGAACTAGAGAGTGGAACCTTGGCTCACAAACTTATTTTTTTCCATGAAGCTGGTTTCAAACTGAACTGGATGAGAACTGAATCAAATTTTCTCATAAGGTCAACATCAAATCTAAACATTGATTTGGTTCAAATCCGATTTGGTTTGTGAGCAGAATTGAGGAAAGAATTAAGCTGTGAACAGACACCACTGTATTTCGTCAGGCAAGCAATGAACACAGTACTACAATGTCATGTACAAGTTCTCACAACACAAGTGCCAGTTAGGGCTTGGGAGATAGCTCAGCGGCATAAGTGCCTGCCTGCAAGTGTATGGTCCTGAGTTCAATACCCAGTACCAAGAAAAAAAAGCCAATTATAAATCTAACATGACAGCTAGAGAATTTGTATGTGAAAAGCTCTAAAGCACTGATATACCAAATGAAGAAATGTGTCAGTGAATTTGAATCCTCAGAATGTAAAACTTAATTCTCCTCAAATTGATATACATATTTAACGTAATTCCTATAAAAATTACTATTTTTTGTGGTGGGTAGATGAAGACAAAGGCATTTTGTCTATCTTGCTCTAAAATAGGAATCGAAATGGTGCAAGCGAAAATAGCTAAAATGATTTCAAAAAATGAGAATAAATTGGGAGCACTGACTCTGATTTCAAGAATTATGTTACACTTTAGATCTAAAACGTCCTGCATAAGAGAAAGTGGCAAGAGGATTTAGGAAATAAAGACAAGAGATAGTAGCTGAGGGCAGGTGCTGGACCGTGCTTGACTGGCAAAGGACCCCAGAACAACAGTAGTGGCACTTATACCTTTGCAGAGTTACAAGACTCAAGGGTGCCTAGTGACTAATACCCCGTTGGTGTCCAGGCAGGATGTTTTGCTCAAGACTGAGGTAGTTTGGCTGTTTCAGGCAATGAGGCTTCCTCCTGCCCTCCCACATATGATCAGTTTCCAGCTTCAGCACCTCCCAACAAGTAAGTGTTGGATATTTTTTTCCTAATTACAAGAAAGTAACTAATACAGAATATTATTAGTACTAGGAGTGGAGTTGTTTCCATGACTACCCCTGATAGGCGGTTCAGGAACTTTTGGAATTGGTTTGCAGAAGGAGCTTTTAAAAAGCCTGGAGTTATGGAATAGAGAAACCTTACAATACTGTGTGCAGAGATTAATGAGAAATTTTGATCAGAGCTTGGAAGCCCTAGATGCTGACAGGAATGCAGACAGTAAAGGCCAGGCTCAGGAACTTGTACTTGGGAAGATAATTCAACTGGCAGTTGGACTAGAGGTCACGTACACGATGATCTGGAAAAGCTGTCTGCGTGTTGCGCATGTCCTAAGACTGTGAGGGAGTCTGAAGTCAAGGCCAGAAAACTGATTAGGGGAGCCGGGGAGATGGCTCAGTGGAATAAGCGCTTCCCTGGCAAGCGCAAGGACTTGAGTTCAA